>VZRQ01006958.1:193310-330810 GCA_013397975.1 Machaerirhynchus nigripectus
GGGGGGGCTGCTGGAGACGGGGGAGAAAGGCAATCTCCCAGCCAATGAGCCCTGCCAGGCTGGGGTGAAGACGAGAGCAGAGGGATTTGGGGAAGGAAAGGGAAAAAAAAAAAGGGAAGAAAGGAGGGGGACCATCCTCCCCACCACCTCCGCCAGCATCGCCACCACCGTTGACACCGCTCCGAGTCTCCAGTTGCGCCCATGCCTGTGCCGCCAGTTTCGGTTTAGGGGCTGAACCGCAGGGGCTGAAGAAAATGGGGCAGAGCGCGCCCCAGACCCTCCTGCTGCTGCTGGCGGGGCTGCTGGGGGAGGCTCTGGCGGGGTTCCCCAACCCCATCAGTATAGGTAAGCGCCCGCCGCGGCACCGCGACCCGCGCTTTCCCCGCCAGCCGGGGGGAAGTTGTGTGGAGGGGAGCGGGGGGCGAGCCCGGGCGCCGCGGGAAAGGAGCCAGCCCTGCTCCGCTTCCTTCCCCTTGCTGGGGGCGAGAGGCAGCGGCGGTGCCCGGGCTGCGCCGGCGGGCGGCTGCGAGCGGCGCCGGGCTGCCCGCACCCCTCCGAGCGGCGTGGATCGCGTCCGCGCTCTGCGGAATCGTGCCCTGGAGCAGCGCATCCCGTGGAGCACATAATGTGAGAGAGTCGCGGCGTGAATCTGTAGCGACGTGCCCGAAAGCCGGGGCCGAGCGAGCCGGGAGGCTCAGGGCAGCGAGTGAAGCGGGGGCTGTTCCCTGCCGTCCCTCGGAGCATCCTTTCCCTCGGCCGCGCTATCGCTCCACCAGACCGTGAAACCGCACGTTTGCCACGCCGCACGCCGCCGTGTCCCCGCACATAACTTACAGTGGCGATATTTCGGTAGTCTGGACAGGATTTAGGAGCCACGGTTCCCCAAGTTAGACTTTTAAATCTCTGTGTGGGCATCCGTGTAGAAGTGGCCTGGTTTTGAAGGTGCACCTGCAGCTCCCAGCGACTCTCATTGCTCAGGGGGCACCTGTATGTGGTGTGTGGCTTTAA
Source organism: Machaerirhynchus nigripectus (assembly GCA_013397975.1). Lineage (NCBI taxonomy): Eukaryota > Metazoa > Chordata > Aves > Passeriformes > Dicruridae > Machaerirhynchus > Machaerirhynchus nigripectus. The sequence goes on from VZRQ01006958.1 coordinate 194,319, forward strand.
AAGCCTAACTTTGGACTTGGAATATATATTTCATGTTAAGTGCTTTGTCAGAGTTATGTGCTCAGGTTCAGCCTGCTCCTGTTCATTCTCCCCTGCAGTGTGCGGCATGCAAATACAACTTATTGCCATTGTTTCTCCTCAAAATTAAGTCTGAAATACCTTCTCCCTTTTTTCCTTTTTTTTTTTTTTTTCTGTCCTAGGTGGACTTTTCATGAGGAACACTGTTCAGGAGCACAGTGCATTTCGATTTGCTGTGCAGTTATACAACACAAACCAAAATACCACAGAAAAGCCCTTCCATTTGAACTATCACGTAGATCACTTGGACTCTTCCAACAGTTTTTCAGTGACAAATGCTTGTAAGTAAATACCTGGTTTTAAAAAATATATTTATTTGTTATCTATCCTTGCATTCAGTTCCTTCCTGGTAGCCTAGAGTTCTTGGTCGTAGAGCAACAAATGTGTGAAGTGACTGGAGGTTTAGTCGATTTGCAGCATTATATGGAATACTTTAGGAAAAGTTCTCTCCCACTTCATCCCCCTTAGTTTTGTTTTTCAGGAAAACAACCATGTTGTTGATATAGCAGTGCTGTGTAGCTGCAGTCAGTGAATTGCTGCTGAAGTAAAATCCCTTTTCTGTTCAGGCTACAACCTAGCCATGTGAAAAGGCATAATTTGCAAATAATACTATGTAGGGGAAAACCCAAACCAACTGTTTAGAAGTGACCTTGAGGGGAGAAAGCTAGAGGGGCTTGCTTGCCTCATCTGCCTTGAAATACTGAGTTGTTTTCTTAGAGTGAGAGTCCTGAGAAAAGCTGAGGAAACTGTAAACTGACACATACCGTTAGAGCTGAGGGGAGAGAAGATGGAATCAGAATGCTTGGCGTTAGGAGAAATAGCTCTGCACAAGCAGTGCACGCATGTAATTTGAGCTTTTATTAACAGAAGATGCAAAATACAACTTTGAGTATTGCTAATGCGGTGTTAAAATGCAAAATCTCTTTCAGAAAGACTTGTGCGTGTTCTGCATTTTAAAAAGCATTCCTTTACCAATAGTAGTTCCTGGATATTTGTTTTACTGATGTATCCGAATTCGGTTCTATACAAGTTCTGTTGTAAACCTTTGAAAATGAAAGGAGTTGTCTTCCAAGGTAGCTGATGCACTTTGCAATGTGGAGATATATGTCTGTACATGATCTAAAGGACCGCTGAATGCGATGTACTAACTCTGCATTATGAAAAGGTTTCCTCTCACAATTTGCAGGTTTATACTCACAGTATAAAATGGTCAAAGAGGAAGCATTGTACTAAAATAATGAAGTACTGGAGTACAGAAAACTAGTATTGTTTGCTTTAAAACAATTCTGTGTTTTGAATAACTTATTTATTTTTTTATTTGCAGGAGATAGGATAGTTATTACATTCCTGTTCCACTGTGTATTCTGAGAAAGTTGATGGTTAAAAAATATACAATAAGGAAATATTTGGACAAATTTTGGACTGATATTCTAACATATCCCCCATGTGACTGCTTCTTGGTAGTGCAGTATTACACTTTCCAAAGGGCTTTAAAGTAGGACCTTTAAAACTTTTGCAGGAGGGTTAATTATCTAATATACAATAAAAATATTTAGTAAAGTGGAAAAAAAATGGTAGATAAAGGCATGTCTCTACTTTGCATCTTATTTTACTAATCCTATCCAGCCTCAACAGCTCTTACAACAAACATCAGACTATTAATCCTTAATCAGTGTAATCCCTTCAAGAGGCTGTATCTCAAACACAGCTTCCTAAATATCAATTATATGGATTTAAACTAAATACATTGAACTGCTTGGGTGATTAATTATTAATTGTTTTTTAAAAGTTGTTACCAGCACTTCTCCCACCAAGGCAAGTCATCCACACACTTGTTTAGGGGAAGACAGTATATTTAGTCAGTGTGCTACTCATCTTCTGACATCTAATGATTTTTGTCAATGCTTTTTAAAAGCTGTGGCAATTTTAGTAAAGTGAGATTGTTTTCTATAGTACAGGGCTCCATGCTCCAACACCCGTATTACCAGTATAGTAAAACTGGGAAAACTTAAATCTCTGGAGAAACTGTAGACCAAAGAATATGTACCTACAGTAACCTACTTAAAAGCAGAAGATGTGAAAAAAGAAACAGAAGAAAGAAAATGAAAAGGTGACCTTGTCTTTACTGTGTCAACCATCTCATAATACTGTTGATAAGAAAAGAATACGGTGAGTCCAAGTCACCAGTCATAGGCTTCAGTAGCTCAAAATATAAAAAACCCCATCAGAACAGTTGTTCTTTTGAATCTGGTACCAATTATCTTTGAAAGTCACACACTTGTGTGTATTAGGATAAATTAATAGCTCCTCACACTACCTGACCAAAATTCCAGCCTTTAACTGCATCCTCGCTTCCTAGTGGAGTGGCAGATTTCAGTGTGCTGCTATATCCATGAAGGAATTCTTTCCACATTTTTACCTCACTTGGAGATAGGCATATATTGTCTCCAGTGCTGTCACACAGCCGTTAGATCAATATTTGCAGTTGGCGGGGTTCCACAGGAGAGAAACCTGCAGTGACTCTGCCTGCCTTCACTGGGGAGGGAGGCTGGGGCTGACTTTGTGGTGGGATAAGTACAGGAGCTGAGGGGAAATTGAGGAAAGGAGCATGTGTAGCCTGAGCCTAGTGCCTGTTACTAGTCAGTATCCATAAAATAATACTTTTCATTCTCCTTTGCATTGATTTGTGTGGTAGTGACTGTAGTAAGTGTTCGTGTGTGCAGGGATTGAGGGGGCCTCTGCTCAGAAAGACTTATGTTCTTACTGTACAGCTGCACATGCTGCTTGATGCAATCTGGTGCATTCCAGAGCGGAAAAAAAACCTCTTCTGAAGTATTCTCGTGAGCCTGAGAAAAATAGCCCACCTCTGGTACGGCAGATTTGGCAATATCCCAACATGGGAACAAACTTGTTTAGAAGCAAAAGAAAATTCCTGCCCTAAGCCCCTCCCTCTCATTCCTTTTTCAGTTAAGTGATGCATAATCTGATTTATGTACATGTATTCCCTGCCTCACTGCTAGCACCAAGCCTCTCTCTGTATATTTAATTTACACACATTCATACGGTATTTATCCACTCTGTATTTATCTGCCCACTTATTTATTTAGCTGTATGATATCTTAACAGAGAACAAAGGCAAACAACGATGAAAATTCCAGTGTATTTAAAGGTGAATTGAAGTTTATCGGTTGGCTCTAGGGAAATTATTACATCTCTTAAAATATGCAGCTTTTTGCTATCAGTAGAAACAGAAAGCAAGCTAATATGACCTATGAATGTATAAAATCAAAATCATGTTGTATTTTCTTTAAAAATGCTCATGTAGGGAGTGAGCTAGCTTTTCCAGAATAATGGGGATATAACAACACAAATATATAAATTAGTCCCTGAAGCAATATCTTCCATGCATTTCTCATAATCTCTGATGAAGGATGTTAGTGTTAATGTTGAATTGTGTGTATAGTTCTGTAGATAGCATTCCCTAGAAGTAACCCACGTCTGTCGTTCTGCTCTGCACTTGTAGTGCACTATACTAACACTGCTCCAGCCTCTGCAGTGTCAGCTCATTAGCACACAGATCTCATATTCCCTCTCTGCACTGTCATTGCAAAAAATTGCTGTTGCACACCTTTACAGCCAACAAATGTGCACTTGCCTTATGTACAATTTTCAGTAAATATTTAGAAAAGTAAACTAAACCTTATGTATAGTCTCCCTTGAATTTCTCAAAAGAAAGCATTTTTAAATGAAAAGCATAGTTTTCATTAAAATCTGTTGAATGTGTAATGATAGTAGTGGGATGTGTGCGGATGAAAAGGGGCTGGGATTGTAACATCTAATTAATCTACACACAGATTCCATCTCTCAGATAAACCTAATCTATCAGCTGCAAATTCTTGTCCTGTTAATTTTTCTGCTTTTTTCTTATGTATCTTCTGAATCCAGAAGGCTTTTTGTATTTTACCAAATATTGATGTGTAGTGGGGTTCTTTTTCATGAGCACTCATTCTTCAGGAGACAAAAAAAAAGAGGGAAGATGCAAAGGCATGCTAACCTTAGGTTGCTAAAATCCTGTAGGGTGTTGTATGGGCACTTTCTTGAAGGGGTCTGATTTCAGACTTACTTATAAAAATTTACTTTAACATCCTTGCAGTCCTTGTGTTTAATCTTAAAAATTCAACTTGGGAGATTTTAATGGAAAAAGTGCCTGTTCATTGTTGCAGAAAATGATACCTCAGGACTAGTAGCAGACAGTTTTTCCAGTTGAACTGTGTTCCTCCCTTTCCTGAGACACAGGTGTGGGGGTGTGTGTGTTCACACGCACCCTCACTCCCATCCGTGCGCGCGTTTTCTTTAGGTGCTGTTCAGCATTTCTTTTTTTGCCAGTGGGCAGATAATTTGCTTCCCTTGCATCTGTGTGCTCTTTGGCCAGCTGGCAAAGGACACTGATGCTGCAAGTGGTCAGCTCCCTTCTGCCAAAAGCATAAGCATGTGTTGCTGCAAGTCTTGCCAAGTTTGGACCGTGTACTTGTGGTTTTGCGGGAGAAGCGAGCACAGGGGAGATGCCTAAACTCTCCCAGTGTGGAATACACTGGTTTCTCCAGTGTTCTGTGGTAAAACACCTGGAAATGTGCTTTCTACACAACTCTACTCATTACACTTTATCATTACAGACCACTGAAAATGCCTTTTATGCTGCAGAATGTGCTCAAGTATCATATGTTACTGCTGTATGACCAAGAAAAGCAGTTGGTTTCAGTTTAGGGGTCAAAGATTTTGCATTATTTGGTCTAGGTTGAAATGTGAAAGGTGTGTTCCAGCTAAAGTTTGTTTCCACTTCATGATAGAGCAGATGATTTGTCATTAAACTCAGTGTGATCTCAGTGTTAGCAGAAGGAATCATACCACTTTCAAACTATGTTTTATTATTTCTGAAATCAATTTTAAAATAAGTTTGCTCTCCTTGCTCTCCTCTGCTGCATACATAACATTGGTATACTGTTTAGATGTTAGGGTTCCATTTAACTCACACAGTAGAGATGGAAAAAATATCTTGCATGGATGGACACTTTTTTGAGACACTCTGAGTTCACCAAATGGATAATTTGGTAGAGAGTGCCATTTACTTGTTCAGTTTTGGAAAGGTTTTTTACGGACGCAGAGATGAAATTGTTCACTTTTCCTATATAGCACTCGGCCTGGAGGACCCGTGGGGCTATTAGGACAGGTTGGAGAGCTACTGATTAACTACACCTTCCCATGAAATTTGAAACAGTGGTAGTTTATCTCTGGGAGGAAATGGAGATGCCATGGTGGGAAATTAGTCTGTGACAGAAGCTTTTAACAACAACAAAAAAGCCCCACAGTTTTGTTGAAGGCTGATTCGGGAGCTTGTCCAAGAGCTGCAGAAAACAGTAGGTTTCTTTCCTCTGGGTTCACTGTGTTCAGTGTCTGGGAGGTGGGAGGCCATCCTACTGCCAGTGTAGGACTGTTATGCAAGAAGGTGTGAAATGAGAGAGCTGATGTATTTTCAGTGTTTATTGTCACAAACCATCAATTTAACATTTTCCATTTAAAACTCATATTTTGTCATTACCAATTTTAGAATGCTAATTTTGATTTAGTTCAGCATCCTTAAAATGTTTTAGAATATGTTATTTTTAAAACAGCAACAGTTTGGTTTCCGAGTTCATTTCAAACCAAGCCAACCCAAATAAATGAAAACCTGTGTTCATTTATTGTGAGAAAGGTGTTACGTGAGTTGGTATTGGGCATTTAAGGTACAACCTGAGAGCAGCACTTTCTGTGCTGCTTGAGAGCAGAGATCACTGCAAGGGCATGACCCCCTTTCTAAAGAAGCTCCAAAGGCAGCCTAAAAACTCTGTACCTATTGTCAGGAGGTTTGCTATATGAAGGCTTTTACTTCCTCTGGAACAATGTGGTGATCTTAAAACAAAAATTCAGAAATGGTTGATCTAGATTAAACCACTTTTTGTGAAACTGTGATGATCACTGCAGTGAAGCAATTTCCAAATTTCATCCATGGAGATTCTTTTCTTCTAAACATGTATGCTTTATGTTTCCTGTCAGAGCCAGAGGCTTCACTCTGTTGTATCACCTGCTTTATATTATTGTTGATCTTCGGAATATCAAATGCCTTTGAAGCTTCAAATTTGAAATAATTTTTGAGTTTTCATGTGCAGTCATCTGATGGAGACTCAAGAGTAGACTCTGTTCTGCTGTTTGTAGTCATTGCAGCTGGACACTAATAACTACCACACAGCCTCACAGTACACCCTCTAGCCTGACTCTGTTGGGAAGTTTGGAGATATTTCTATATCACCAGACACCGAATGCAGAGTTCATTTATTGGTGCACAGCAATGTGTGAAATACTCAAAGGCAGTGAGTGCCTTGACAGTTGATCTTACAAAAATGTAACTATCAGTGATGAAACTACGTATATGCAGAGAGCAAGAGAGAAACAGGTGATAGGGTTTCTTTGTAAAGAGAAAGAGTGAACGTAGGAACGAGTTACGTCAGTGAATCCACGGAGCAGTCATTCCTGCATACCCTCACCATTGTGTCTGAGGCGCTGGATCTGTTTTATCATCTTAACTGTTTCTGAAATAGCAAGTGGCAACCCTGACACAAACGCTACACAGGAGGCACAGAATCCCTTCTGCGTGAGGATCAATCTGCAGAGACACAGTGCTGTGGATAACTTGCCCAGGCACTTGTAGAAAGGGTGAATTGCTCTCCTGGAATGGATAATAACCCAGGTGAGCACTTTTCTGCTGGAATGGAGCAACCTATCTGGTCACTTGTATGTGATTATTTTGCCAGACTGTTTCGATGTATCAGATACGCTGAAAGTTTTTTTGCTTGGTTTATTTCAAGTGCAATTTACGTGTTTGCTTTCAGACCACTTGTAACTTAAGTGATTGGCTGTGGATGCTTGGTCCTGCCCTTGTGTTGGGCTGGTATGTGCTAGAGTTTATTCAAATGTAATGTTTGAAATTCTGGTCAAGAATTTAAAAAAAGATGCAGGGCTCCTGTGGGGACTTCACTGGCTTGAGAGTTTTTTAGTAAAGGGACTGTCTTTAAAATTATATGTGGCTATCTAGGTAAGAGATAGCTAGCCTCTGATGGTGTATAGTTTGTGCATACTTACTTCATTTTGTGTATACTTCATTATTTTTGCACGTCTTTCTCCTGGGCTGATGTGTGTAATGGTGCTTGCTGATTTCACCGTGGGTAGTTTTGTCACATGCAAACATCAAGCATTTGGGCCTGGCCTGTCTGGTGAAGGGACTGAACTTGGGAAATGGTGGAATCCTCTGGTGGCTTACAGCATGATTTGGAGCAACTTGATTTGTCCTTTTCATAGCACAGTTTTGCTATCTCTTATACAAGGATAGTAAAATTTACCTCTATCTCACAGGTACTGCAAGGCTGTTTTCAGTAAGAAACTTGGAGAGCTTAGGCTAACAGCACCATCTTTGATTTATTGATCACTTCTTCCACTTCCTAAAAAAACAAACCCAAAACCATAAAACAACCAACAAAATGAAAAAACAAAGAGAAAAAAATTCCCCACCTAAATCCAGCCTGCTTTTGATCCTGTTGGAAGATGAATTGAAATTGGCAATTACAAATTTGCTGTCCTCACTGTAAGAAGATGTTCATTCCCACTGATGGACCTGGGAGAAAGTGTCGCAGCTGTACAGCAAGCCAGTCTATCACCTGGCAAAGGAGGAATTTTCAGCTCTTGACCTGAAGTAAGCAAAGCTAAGCTGTTGGAGAGAAAAGAAATTTAATTTTAGAAAGTTTTTTGTCTCCTATGCCCTTTGGGTCTTTATAACAGGTGTGGTGCATACTGCTGCAGCACAGCATATGCCCAATTCTTGCCTACCTGACCCCACACTCAGACTGCTTATTTGAGTGATGGGAGAAAGACCCATCTTTACTAGAAGTGCTGCTGTATGTTGATTTTTCCCAGTGAGGTGTGTAAAATGTGCTGTAATCAGTATCTCACAGCTGCCAGCTTTTCCAAGAGATGTGCAGCAGTGCATTTCAGGGGTTGCTGCCTCCCGTGATTTCTTTGTCTCATTTCCATTTCAGAGATCTTAGTCCGAGATAGGTGCTGCAGCCCGCTTAGTGAACATGGATCAGGTCTTGCGGATCACGGGGTTGCTGCATCATGACACACATCTTGATTTGTCTTTGTACCCTGCTGTGCATGCTAAATTCCCTAAAACTTTTTGGTGGTTGTCACTGTTGTCATTTGTGTTTCTCTTCTGTGGGGGAGCTGCAGGGGGAAGATGGCTTGGGGAGAAGTAGTAATGGATAAGTTTTTTTCACGTGATGAACTTTTTGTAGTCTTTCTACTGGAGAACCTGGTGAGACACTGATTTTTACCAGTACAGAGGTTTTGTCTTCTTAGACTTTACCACTCGTGTTACCAAGTTTGAATTCTAATGAAGTCTGCTGGTCAGAAAACTCAAGTTCACGTGCATTCTTTTTTCCCAGCAGTTAGATGAGAGCTAATTAGTGTCTATTGATTTGCAAAGGACTGACCCCAAGTCTAACCCTGCATTGAATCAAAACTGTTAGGGGGATTCTAAATTGTCTAGCAAGTTTAATGTACTCACCCATCCTTCTCTGAAGTGTTTGTGCAGTGGTCAAGTAGCATCTCCGGAGTGGCTTCACTGCTGTTGTGGAATATGTGAAAAGCCCTTGGACCTAAGGAAATGCTGAATGAGCAAACATTCTGCATACTACCTACTATCCAACTCTGAATTTCTTTTTTAAAACATTGCTTTTTGTGCCTATTTGCTTATGACTTCTTGATGAATAGAAAATAGTGCTAAAGAGAAAAAAGGTACATGATCATACTGTGCCAGCTAATCCTATTTCTTTCCTATTTCAGCCATGTCAGCAGAGTGATTCTCATGACTAATGATAGTTTTTATATATTTATATTGAATGCCTTGGCCAGCTCAGACCTAGTTCCTCTGTAGAACCATTATCCCACTGTTCTATGCATCCCAGAAACTAATTGTATATCCCAGAATATCATGATGGGAAATGATGGGAGCTATGTGACTTGCTAATCTTTCATTTCAGATGTAGTTCCAAAATGTTTTAAAGATTTAAATTGGGATCAACCAGAAAATGAGAGAATTAAAAATAAAAGCTTTTTTTAATAGTTTCAGATTCAAAAAATAATACTCAGCTTCAATTGAAGCCAAATGTTTTGTTTTGGAAGTGGTGATTTCTGTTTTGTGCATTTTTTTTCCTGGTTGAAACAATTTGGTGAAGCTTATCCAGGTTAGCAAGATGTTTCTGCAGGCATGAATCTGCCTTTTTTGGTGTAAAAGCACCTGTTCTGTCCAGTTTTTATAACGACATATAGATGATGGATGTGAATATAAAATTGTATGTGATTTGGAAGAAGCTGTCTGCTTTTTTTCAGGGTATATAGTTCAAACTGCTTGTGATGGATTTTATGGATAGACGACTTTTTTCAGTCAAAGTATGTATAGCATGTCTTTTCACACCATCTACAGGCAATTTACTTTAATACCTGGAAAGGCAGTGAGAAAAGCCCAAAATTGATCAAAATGAGATCAGTTAACCCTCCTGAAGTTTTCCACTACTCCAGTTTGGCACTCCAGGTGCAGAAGCTGCTTTAAAGCATGGATCAGTGTAGCTTTACTACATGCAGAGGGTAGTAAATGTTGTCAAGGTTTCTACATCTGCAGTGTCCTGTTTGAGAGATGTGTTCATATGCATCAGATGTGCTTTACTGACAGTTACTTCGTTCTGTATCACACAAAAATAAATTGCAAATGGCAATACTTAATTATGCATATCAGCAGTGACCACTGGGACCTAATGTTTTAGTGCTTCATTGTTCTACCCTCAAAAAAAGAAAAAAAGCACCTCTGTATCCCATTATTAGAATAAATAGGAGAAGTCAAGATACCTAATGGGGTCTTCTTCTAATGTGATTTACACCAGGGTAGATTTGGAGTAGCTCTGTGAAGTCAGTAAAGGCCAAAAGCAGAGTGGTCCCTCCTGGGGTGTTTCTGGCTTTAAGTAGGGAATGTGGGTCAAGGACAGCAAATGGATTCTTCAGGGGAGACTCTGAACATCTTAATCAGTAGCACACCTTTCCTCCAGGACTGTGCAGGTTGTCCAGATTCTTTACTTCAGCAACTGAATACACCCTTGTGTTGCATTGCATGTATTTTCTTCTGGAACTTTGGGAAATTTAGCAAAATGATCACGTTCAGCAGTAATAAGTGTCCCTTTATAAATGATGCTGGGTATCTCAGAAGTATCTGTAACAGACTGTGCAGAGCAGAATCTGCCAAGGAAAGATTTTGTTTTTCAATTGAAACAAAATAGTGTAAATCAAATAGTCTCCAGCAGAAAGTGCTGACCCTGCTTTTAGCAGAAGTCACTTATACCACGTCTACTTTCAGATTTCCCTTTTTTTCCTTTTCCCCGCTACATGTATATTTTTTTGTAGCTGTGAAGCTTTCACTGCTTTTCTCTGCATCAATTTATGTATTTTGCAATTCTTTTATGAATAGAGGCTGTGTGACATTAAAGACCATAAACTCTTGTGTGAAATTTAACTCATTGTGTCTCTTAGGTGCTTGCATGAATAGTAATAGTCTTGACTGGAAAACATGGCACCTTTTTCTGAGTCATCCTAGAGATAATTCAGTAACACATCTCTGGTAGAACAGGGTCTTTTGACAGAAGCATAAAGCTAACATTTTAATTTATTTTCATCTGTAAAAACACCCTTTTGTTTTTCATAAATAAGGAACCTATTGTGGGTAGTGATGCTGCTAACTCGTACATCCTGTTCAGGTTCCATCCTGGATCAGCATCCACATAAATCAGTTATTCTCCTGGAAGGTTTATTTAGATAAATTATCTGCACTTCCTGTCTTAAATTCTTACTGTGTAGTTCTGCAGTGCTAGCCCCTGTTTCACATAAGATGCATTTGAGATTTGAGGCAATCTCTGCAAGCGCTGGAGGATACAATTTGATATTAAAGTATATTTTCCTTGCGGGCTTTTCTGCAAAGATTCTCTGCTTCCTTGGTACTGTCTGGAGATTCTCTGTGTTAATAAGAATTGTTTTGTTAATTGATTTCAGAATCTGCTGTTCTGGAATAGTCTGCCTTAGTCAGGATCTCCACATGAATTTTAAAATGGCATCTTTCTGGACAAAATTCTGCTTTCTACTATGTTGTCTCTGAAACTGATTATATCAGCCCAGTGTGTTTCTTGTATATGCTGGGTTGATTTCAGCTTATAGCAACATTCTCTATAAGGAGATTAAAATCAAAATTAATTGTGTTTTCAAGAAGCCTGGATGAAGCTGTGTATGAGATATGAATAATTTCAGTTTCTCAGAAATTCAGCTCCGTAATTGAATGTGTGTGCAGTACACTTGCAAAAAGTATCTGAAAACTCCAAGGACAGGGGACCTTCTTCTGCAAAATGGGTGTAAGAAGGGCAAAAACAGTCTGACAGTCTCCCCTGCTATCCTGCCGGCCTCATTCCTGGATGAAAGAAGCTGTAGAAGTGTAGAGCATTAAGATCAAACCTCCTGGATAATCAGGACTGTGACTTTGTTCTGCATGACAGAGAAGGGCCTGCAGTTCCTGCTGCTGCCTGCCTTTTCCACTGAGCCTGCCAGCAAAAGGGTCAATTAGTGCCAGCTGCAGGAGTGCAGCTCCCTTACGAAGGCCTGTGTCCACTTAGAACTGTTCATTTAAGCTCTCATCAGGAACTTCGGGTTAATAACAGTGTGTGCTGCCACCTAATCATTTACCTGAAACTGAGAGACTATTTTACCAGTTTAGCCATCCTCCTACCTAGTTCGGATGGCTTTTTGTGACTGAGTCCGACTTTAAATCTCCAGGAGAAGTGTATCATGTTGTGCTGTGATGATTACAGTTAAAGTGTGTAGAGATTTATTGACAATATAGAATAAAAAGCAGTAACTTTAAAATATTGATGATCAAAGCAGTAAAGATCTGCAGCTTGATAAATTCACCCGTTCTTAAAAGCTGGCTTTTCTTTATGAATGTCCTGCAGACAATTTTACGTAACAATAAAATCAAGGCTTTCATTTTAAAACAGCCACAGCCTGCCTTATTTCTCAGAGGTGTAGAGGCACTACTGGGTTGTGAGGTTCCCCTGTTTGTCCACTGGTAAGTGAATGTTCTCTTTTCAGAGAAGTTGGTGCCATTAATCTTTTTGCTGTTGGCGGTTATGCTGGAAAGATCCCACTGCCATGCTGGCTTAGTGTGGCTGGGCGTGCTCAGTGTCATTAAACCAGCAATAAGCTTGTAAATTGGATAATGCTACAAGTTGAAGATTATTTTGATTGCCAGAATATAAATTTTCTGAGCAACAGGCTTTAAGACTGAAAAGTGATTGTGAATGTAGATGGAAGGATGTGACTTTTGAAGCTTGGTGCAGCAGCAGTTTGGTTACCTGGGTGCACACAGATGTGCTGTTGCTTTCCACTCAGACTGTGTTCAGAGGGCTTGGGCACTTCTGCAGAGCTCATCTGATGGAGTTTCTTTGGAGCATTACACTCTGTGTGGAGGAGCTGAGGTGATGGCCTTGGCTCCCGCTCATGATATCTGCAGAGAAGTGCTACAGTCCAGCGGTGTATTGAGCTCTCTGCAGTGGTGGCTCATGGCACCACAAATCCTGCCTGGAAGCCAAGGAGTGCCAACCTCTAGGTCCTTGGGAGAACTGATCTTTGCTCTGTTTTCCCTAGAGCACACACCAGGCATCTTGTAATTCATAACAGTGAAATAGGGTAGGAAACCTAGTAAGAATTCCTGGTGAGTAGGAGATTTTCCTGCAGAAGCAGGAGATACGTGCCTCAGGCCAGGGCTGGTGACCCACCAATGCGCAGTCACATGCTAGGCAGCAGTGGTGTTGCAGTGCTTGCCCACAGCCCCAGAAGGCTGCCAGGGAGAGAGCCACTACAGCCACTACAACTGGATCTTTTTCACTTCAGGGTTTTGGAAGCTTTCTTTGGGATCTGTACTCTGCAGGGATGTGGTTTTTCACTTTAGTCAGCTGTCTTTATTCCTTTTTCCCTGTTCTCTCTTCTTGCTTTGCTTTGATAGATAGGAGCAGATAGAGCATAATTTTAAAAAAAAACTATTTCACTTCCCAGAGACAGTGAACAGGCCTGTGAATGACGCCTTCTGTTCCCTGTCTGCCTGGGTTCACCTCGCGCCCGTCAGCCTTGGCGTTAGTCTCACTTGCACGGAGCTGTTTGGTTTGTTTTGCTCTCCAAAACTGTTGAGAGTGGGCAAGTTTCACACTGAAGTAGTTACAAACCCCAAACTTGCTCACGTTTCCTTTGAGGTGACATTAGTGTAAGTCACTACCCAGGCTGGGTTTGCTCAGATCACTGGAGCTTTCTGTGAATCCAGTTTGACTTTTGAGATGTTTACCAGTCCTTGAGATCGTGCGAGTTTCCTGCAAAGCTGGAACTGCTGAAGCACTGGAGGGCTCCTGGAGCTTTCAGTGGAGCCTGTATGTAAATACAGTAACTGTGTGAATGGCAAACCAACAATAAAATTCATCTGCATTTCTTTAGTTTCTTGAAGGCTGCCATGCCTTCTGCACTGATATGAGACTTCTGCAGCTCCTAGCGATGATACTGTTCCCAGTCTGAAACAAATGACTGAGATTAGTATTATTTATAGATAACCACAGAGATCATTCATCCTTCTCAAGCTGTTTATTTTTGGGCAGCCCAGTGAAACTGATGAAATTGCCAGTTGTCTTAAATGCTGCTGCCAGTTGTTTGAATGAACGGTATTGATTATAGTTACAGGACTATTCATCTCATACTGGCACGCATACAATATATGGATTATAAAAATGTTGTCTCTGTTGACAGCTGGGTTATGAAATGGTACACTGAATTATATGTCCTTGCAGGCGGTGTCTGCATTGACTTTTCTTACCCTAATTCAAAAGTATTAGAAGTTACTTGAATACAGAACGGAGCATCAGACTCTGAAAATATTAAAGTACCTCTGTTAGAAACAACCAGTTAACAAGTTTATGTTGAAATGAGGTGACACAGCAAAACTCCAATGAATACTAACTGGTTTAAACAATCTTCTGCAGTGGAGGTGAAGAACATTTTGTTTTATTAAAAGAGAAAAGGACTTCTTGGAAGTTGCAGATAGAAAAGAAACTATTTAAGTGTGGTCTGTTACTACAGTTTTGTTTTAAAATCAAAGAAAACCTTGAGACAAGCCCTGTTTGCAGTGCATACAGTAGTGGTCCTCTGGCTTCAGAGCAAATACCTTCATCTCTCTCATTTTTTTACTTAAAAAAAAATGCATTGATGCAGTGATTGTGTTTGTCTACAGTTACCCTCAGAAGTTTTCCATTCTTCATTCTGTCCTTTACTTAATGGCGTGTATCCCAGTTGCCTGGGTTGTTCCATCACAATGTCTTTTGCCATGGGATTTGCTGGAGACAAGGTCAGCAGATGGCCTCTTGGCTGTGGAACAATCTGTTCTTCTAACTCAAATGGGTTAGAAGCCCAAAAGTTGAAATAAAAGCCCCTCTCACATTTTAGAGAAGGTGCTCTTTCATTGATACGTTGCTGTATATTTGAAGGATTCATATTTTGAAAAAAGTGTGATCATTAAATAAAGATCAGATAGATTTTTAAGTACTGTGCTTGAAAATTTCCATCATCTTGCTCTGAAGTCATGAGTGATTGAAAATAGATTAAAGTTCTCAGAGCATTTTTATTTTAGTTTTACTCATGCTTACTTGTTTGTATCTCAAATAACACCACTGCCTCCAGCAGCTGTCCTGAGAGCAGACTTTCCCTATATTTACCTGAACTAATTGATACACTGAACATAACTTCAGTAGTACACAGGGGTCACAGAAGTAACTGTAGAATGCTAGGGTGTGTTTTAAAATGTGTTTGCAATTGTAGCCAATTTATTAAATAATTGCATTTAAAGTTTCATTAAATACCTAAGTCCAGGTCACTCCAGCTGGAGTAGATTGAATTACCATGCCTCATGGAAGCAGATCTATGTCACTATAGTTCTTAAAATGACATTTAGCAGTTCTTTTTGGCAGTATAGTGTATAAAAATGTTTACAGATTTGCCATGAATTTGTATCTTGTTTGGTTGCCAAAGGGTCATATTCTTCCTCAGCTTGCATTACCTGTGATAGCTTTGAATTGGAATATTTTTTACCATAATTCCAGGTTTTTTACAGCACAAACTATCAATTTCTTGAATAGGAAAATAATTTTTTCTCTTGTTGTTTCTTTCTTTTCCTTCCTAGTCTGAGATCTTTTTGTAACCTATAAGATTTGTAACCAAGAAAAAGTTTCATTTGAGTGTCTCTTGTTACTGGTTTTTCAGATCCTAGCAAGCCACTTTTTATCTGTCTGCTTCCTTCTGCTTGCTTTTCCTTTGTCTCGGTCTCTGTAATGAAGCTGTTCGAATACCACTGCTTTAATTGATGATGTTTTATTCTTAAATTCTTTCTCCAAAAATCTAATCTCCTCTTATGAGACGGGATATGCTCAATCTCTGTGTAAGTGGATGAGTTAGCGGAATAAATATACTACGTGTTCATGGGAGAATAGACACCCCCACGCCCATGCTGTCAGCAGAGAGAGATGGATTCTGTTGATAATTTGCATGGTGCAGTGGCTGACAAGGTACAGTAGCAAGGATAAAACACTAGTGACTGCACTTAGCAAAATTTAGTGGTCTCTTCAGCTGTGAATGGATCTGCTGAATTGTTCCCCTGCTGAAACGATGCATCAGAGCAACACAAGCTGAGCAGTTGTGATGGCTGAACTTGCTCCTGCTGCTCACGAACCAGACAGACTGTAAATGCAAACAGTAGGTGCTCCCCTTACCTCTAATTAAAGCACGGATGTGAGTTTGACTATTCAGCTGCAGTGTCAAGTTACTCACAAAGCCAACTTGGGACGTGATAAGCAGGTATTTTTGCTAGATACCTTAGCCTTTCTGGCTTCCTCAGCAGAAAGGACAGCTTGAGGGTGAAGAAATGTACAGTGATGAATCTCTCATTTTTTTCTTTTTCTTTTTTATGGAAAACTGTGACTTTCTACAGTTCACTTAGTGTAAAGAGGAGAATTTCCTATGAATCCTAAGGAAAGGTGCCCTTCCCTAAGCAGAATTGTCCCATTCTTCTGTGGAACTGCAATATGACTGCTTCTGTCCCGCTTGTCTTTTAAAGATACAAGATCAATTGTGGTGATAAAGATTACCTGTGATGGTTATCTGAATCTTGAGAAAAGAATGGCAGAGGAAGAAATAAGTAAGAGTGATAATGTCATTTGAGAGGTTGCTTGTATAGGGCTTGTAGCTAAAACACCTTATTTAATATTCTTCAGTGTTCTATGCTCCTGTCCATAAGGGCACTAACACCTTGTTGGAGAACTTGGATGTTGAAACTGGACACCCTAAAGTCCAAACTTGCCTTTCAACAGTCTTCTCAGCTGTGTAAAATGCTGTGTGGATATTCTAATTCAGGCCCCAGCTTTGTTCTTTGTGAGCAGCAATATCCATTGCAAGAGGCAATCTGTGTAATCTCTGTTAGATGTCAGTTGGGGTGAGTTGTGTTGTCTTTCAAGAGAATAAGAACATGTAGGCTTGCTTAGCTTAAATAACTGGTTATTCTTCAGATCCAGTTAATCACAAGCCCAAGTATTTCACCTGAACCATCCTTCCAGAGTCATCCATTCAGGTAGCATTTTTTAATCTTGGGCAGCAATTACATTTTTAAGCACAAAAACTCTCATTATGCTGTTTTAGAGGAAGAACCCTTCCTCTTGTGTTTGACAATTCTTATTTTTAAGAACTCTTGGGTTTTATTTATATTTTTCTTTTGATTCAAACTTGGTTTTATTCTTTTTCACTGTAATTGTGTCATGGACTAAATGTACATCTGCTTGTACAGACAATACCTGCTTATATCAAGGACACAAATTTTAAAAGCATGTGTACAGCAGCATCTTTGTGTAATATTACTGTGATCAGTAGCGTTTCTCAATAAGCAACACCATATTATTGCTCCATTCCTGAGAAAAGTCTCACAAAGATGAGTTAAATTTTCCAGAGTGAGATTAATTTCTCCTAAAGTCTCCCAAAACTGATATTCAGAAATAAATCTTGTAGGAGAATAATTTAGTTACCCTGCATTTCCCACACTGTTGGCTCTAATTAGCTGACTGTGCTTTGGATTCTCTCCCTCATTTGGGAAGTTTGAATGGACTCTGTAGATACAACAGTTTTAGAAAGAGACTTCAGAATGTGGCTTGTCAGAAGGCTACAGCTTTGTAGAGCATGATTAGTGTCACTTATTGGCCTGACCCAGCACATTTATTCTGCTTAGCTGAAGTCGTGAAAATCCTAGGTACTGAATTTATTTAGATTTGTTTGAACCATCCTTTTGGTAAAAGAAAATATTTTTATTGTGGCATTTCCATGTTTTCTTTATTTGCAGCAATACTCTCCCTCTTATGTTTTTATTCAACTTTAATTGTGTGATAGCAGGATATCTTTTATTTGAGAATGGGTTTGGGTGCTGGGAGAGAGGAAGAATAGGACCAAGTAAGTGAAGGGAAGCCGCAGTTTGGAAAAGGATCTGGAGCCAAGGGTTAAATTGCACTTCTTTGTAAGATGTGAAATGGCTTTAAAATACTCACTTCTAGGGGAAAACCTTGGTGTGTTTGCTGGTGCTGTTTAAAAAGATTTTCAATTACTGTATCATAGGTAGATTTTATGGAAGGGAAAGTTTTTTTCTAAAGAACAGAAATTAAATCATACTTGCTTCTTTTGGAACTAATGTTTAGCCACATATTCATGGCTACTGAATTTTCCTGTTACTATCAATCTCTCTTTCTGTTCCTATAGACCCTCAATAAAGTAAGAGGAAGGATTCAGTGTAGTTTTGTTTTGATTCCTCCAGAGTGAAAGGGAGGCTCCTATCAGCTGGCTACCACTGAATCCTTCTATAACCCAATAATTTTGATGGAATTAAATATTACTATCAAACATAGATTAAAACAATAAAATCCCAACGGTTCTGTGCTTAAAGAGACAGGGTTAATTTATGAATTCTATACGCTATGTGTAAAATTATTTCCTGCTGTCCTTACTCATAGCACCAACATGACAGTCATCCAGAGGGGAAAAAACTTTTTTTTCTCTCATTTTTCTAAGTGGCAGCAATTGCTGACTTGTTATAGGATTACATCCCTGTGTTTGTTAGTCCCATCAGTTTGTCTTCTTTTTATTTGTACAGTAACAAGAAAAGAGAAAGAACAGTATATAAAAGTATACTGCTAAATCCATTAAAAATTTTGACGAGTCCGTGGTTTTTCAATCCATGGAGTTTATAATTTGGTTTGCTTGATATGGTTTCTGTAGGTCTCAGGACTTTTTGAAATACTAGAATATACTGACAGTGCTTAACTAAAACTAGTGACAGCCTGTGTTTGCATTTCTGGCATGTTTTTGCAGACTTTTCTTGGCTTAGTGGAAAACTGTAAAGGTCAGTAGCTTGCTATATGTCCATAAAGTAACTTCAGGCTTCAGAACCATGCTCCTAACCAGAAAGGGTGTTACAAGTGTATTATCCTAATGAAAAAGATTAAAATCAGAATATTTTTGAAGGTGTCACATTTATTTAACAGCAGGTTCAACAGTGACTTTAGCCCCAGAGGCAAAGAATTGCTTAATAGAGGGACTTGAATGCCTGCTTTTCTTTTATAGGTGGTATCTGTAGAACAGGAGGTAAGAAATATTGTCTGGGCTTCTTCAGGAAGCTTGGAAGAGCTGATGAATTCATCAATCCCTTTTATGCAGCTCTTTTGGAGGATTTAAATCTTCATGTCTTCAACTTATTAAATTATTATGAGAAAGTCATTCTATTGTTATCAAATTCATTTTTCATATGCAAGTTTCTGTGCTATTTTTGTTACAGAAAGGTACTGTCTCACTGATAACATTGCCAGTGGGAAGGAGGGCTTGGACTGGCTTGTGCAAATGGAAAATATATGGAGAAAATCACAGTACAAAGAAGTCTTCTGTGCCTATAGCTGACATTTCTTAGAAAATGAGGTCTCTTAAACCTCCTAGTATAGTCTGGAGAGACACTTCACTTAGTCCATTAATCTATCTGAAAAGCTTTACCACCTGAGTTCAACAAATAAATCTATTCAAGGCCTGCAAAATTTTCAAGTAGTCCAAAAACAGTCTGTTGATGGGACACTTTAAAAAGCTTGACACTGTCAGAGAGTTGGTTTGAGAATCAGACTAGGAAAATTCAGTAGCAGTAGCCCAGCATCAGCTCCTATAGTGTATCAGTTTAATCAAATACAAGGGCACATTAACATAGCCCTTTCTGTTGTCTGCTGCTTAGACAGTATAGAATTACATGAGATGAATTTGTGTCTGATGCAGAGAAAGAGAGGTTTCCTGGTTTGGAACCTAACTTTGTGATGAGCTGCTTTTTGCTGAATGCTGTGAAGGCTTCTCTTGACTATTACACGGGTTCTAACAATAGAAGAATATTTTAAATTTACTCTGAAATTGGCAGTGCAATTTTCAAGTTAAAATTCAGAATCATTAATCTATAAATCCTGGAAGATATTGTGAGTTACTTTATAAGAAATTATTAAAGCAGAAATTTAATAAGTTTTTATTTGGTAGGACATGGGTACATTTAAATTAAAGTAAGGCATTATTTACAATCTCTAACTCAATCTCACATACCAGTTTGTATTCTGTTGTGCATAGCAAGCTGATTTTTTAAAAGCTTTTTTGAAAGGCAGCTGAAAAATTAATTGAGTTCATTGAGTTCATGAAATGGTCCCTCCCATCACTGTCTGTGCCTGCTGTGAATAAGGGCTGCCCTGCCTCTCAAGCCTGGTCATGTCATCCATGGGCAGTGACTCTCTCCAGTCTCATCTCTCAGTAAGATTCTTCCTATCCTTAACACACTTTTGTTCCGTGGTTGACCTCCCAGAACAGGTGGTGCTGCAAACAAGGGATAAGCAGCAGAGGGGACAGGCCTTCAGGGTGATGATGGTCTTCTGGAAAGAGCTCATCCTGCAGCTCACTGCAGAGCTTGAGGAATGGTACAGCTCTGTGGGAAATTGCCTTAAGGCAGAGAAATTTATTGCTGGCTGTCATCCAAAGTGCTGCAGTTTAGCTGTTTGGTAGACTGGATGTCAGAACTGTTGTCCTAAAGATACACACTGCCCTTCTGAGACTGTTTTCCCTAACTCTGTACTGATTTGGGTGTTGCACAGTTGTGTTTCAGACAGTGGAGAGACTCATCTGCTTGTTCCTTAGCTGAAAAAATATCCCCTAAATGGGATAATTCCTAATGGTATGTCAAAGACTGATTGAGAGTTAAAGTGCCTTACTGATGGAAGGATCCACAGCTGTTTAGAAATTCATATATATTTTCTGCCATAAGGATTAGCGTTTTTGTTCCCAAAACCAGAAGAAGCTTGGATAGTGTTGCAGCAACATTGTTGTTTTGGACTTCCCCCTGCTTCATTTTTCCTCTCCCTCCTAAGTTTACTCAGTAGTTTTGCAGGATGCTTGGAATTTATTGGTGTATACAAGCAAGTTGGTAGCAGATTTAGTGATTCTTGTAAAAAGCCAGAGAGAAGAATTTTTTTGATACTTCTAATAAAGTGTCAGAATATTTTCAGAAGAAAGCTAATATTTGCTAACCATATTTCCAATAGGGAGGAGCTCTAATGGCAATAATGTAATCCAGACTTTTTTTAAAATAGCTGTGGTTCTACATCCATTTATATTCATGCTGATGAGACCACAAATATAGTAAGATCACAGGAGGATTCTCTGGCCTGGATGATGTTTGTGAATAAAAGAGTTTCTAACTCATAGAAATGGAAGTTACAAGAGTCTTCTCATTTTCTCTTAATTACCCTAGTAGGTGAGAGAGAGACAGAGAGAGGGAAAGAAGGGCTGTACTTTGAAGTCATGGATTTGCAGGTGTTTTACTGCTAGGAGAGATTTTAGTAAGTGTTAGTAGAGAAGAGACCTAGGAAGTGTGGAAGTGTAATGGTGTAAATCAGACTAAATCATCTGATAACCCCTAACACAGCTAGATTGTAATGCCTCATGGAAGGGGAACCTCCCGCCAGAATGAGCATCGTGGTAATTTGACCCTCAGCCCTGATTCAGGGTCTTGAGCACATGCTTCAATCTTTGTCCATCAAAACACCTAAGCATGTTCTTAAATTTGTGCACTCCGCTTTGGGATGTAGGACACTAAGTAAAACTTCGTATGCATGTAGAGCAAGGTTAACTAAGCTGTAGTTCTTCAGGTGTGTGTGTTCTAGAGAAATTCAAGTGCTGCCCCACACTGCACTGTCTCATGACACACCAGGGTTCTGATGAGGGCTTCTAGGATCTCTTGATTCTAGAACCAAAGGGCTACTAGTCTGGCTTTGGTACGAGGCATTTAGCTCTTCTCTGTCAAGTGAGGATGTGGGTAGAGCCCCACTTCTCTATCAGCATCACTCATATCCCTGCAGACCACAGTCTCATGCTGTTGCTGATGAGTAATGAGATTGTTCTGTGCTTATGAATGTAGCAACATCTCGTGGAGCACAAAAAATGCATGTGCACCATGTTAACATTTCACTATGCAAGTTGCTGGGAGCAGACTTTAAACCAGTATATAAAGCTATGACAATGTGTCCAAACCCTCTGAGATTAACAAATAATTTGAAACTAGGTCTGACCCTCTTGGCCTCCCGTTCTCCCTCTGAAAGGGCAGCAATCAGTTAAGAATTAACATGTAGCAATGTGACTTTTCTTTCACAATCAGGTTTTTACTGTACCATTTCCATCAATTTTGGCTTCCACATTTTTCAGCTGTGCACCAGACAAGTCTTTTGTTATGTGCCAATTAACCCAGCTTGATAAATAGTGATTATGCATAATTTATAAAGAATAATATTCTTGTTGTTTCCTGTAAATAAGGCATGGGCTTAGCTAAGGGTACTGGTCTGTGAATACTGTCAGATGTGATCATGAAGGTCCAGGAGGCTGGTAGCAAGAAAAACTCTTAGGACTAAGGCAGATAGAAATAATATCGAGAACAAAAATAGATGGGAGGATGCTTTTGTAGAGGCAGTTGTGATGCTGATGTGGCATTTCTGTAGTTTGCACTTCCAGTGTGAATAGGTCTCTCAGTTTTAGTCCAGCTTTCACTGAATTCCATGTGAACTTCTCCAGTGATACTGATGGGTGCTTTATTGGACCTCTAAGAAGCATCTTCATATAATTTCCCTGGATGCTGAAGCCCGTTTTCACAGCTATCCCATTTCTGCTTCTGCATTAACTGATCTGAAGCCTCTCAGACTGATGAGCTAACAGCAGTGGAACACAAGGGTGAGAATTGCATAGCCCCATGAGCTTTGAGTAGAACAGGGGAGAAGATACAGAAATGTGAAATCCAGTCCACTGGTCCAGGATGTACTTGCAGTGACAGTGCTTGCTGGAATACCATTGCAGAGCCTCCAGGAAAGTGTGAGGGACTGTTGCTTTGGGTAAACTGGGCTGTCTGTCAGCCAGCACCGTGCTCTGCAAACATAGAGCCAACTGGAAACCCTCCAGAGCTGGAGGCTGCTAGCACAGCTGCTGTTTTGGCGTTGGCATCCCCTTTCTCCTTGAACAACCTTAATTGTGACCTTCACCTCCTGGTGAATTTTACCCAGCTCAGTGCCTCACGTGTGTCAGCCACTTCTCCTCTTCAACTCATCCTCTGTAATATATCCCCACAGGCCTATAAATGGCACCACCTCAGCAGACTCGGCTGATCTTTCATCACACCACAAGAGCCTTGTTTTGATTTATTGCCTCTCACCACAGCGGCCCAGAATGAAGACAACTTCTGAAATCACTTAGGGAAGGATCTGCTGAACAAGCATACATTTAATAATATGCCTCTGCCTTTTTACTTCCTTCACACTGAGATGTTCCAGTGATACAAGAATTCCCTTCAGAGTACTGGGGTGCTGTAGTTCGTGGCTGCTGATTCACAGCTCTGAGGCACACCATTGCCTTTAACTGCAGCTCTTTGATTGAACCCTACGTTCTGCCTAACACCCTCAGCTGCAAAATGCTGCCATTTTCTGATGGGTGTGATTTTTTTTCTTCATACCACAAAGCTCCTGCTTTCCCTTAGCCTGGTGCTTAAAGTATTGTTAAGATAGGTCATCTCTGAAGAAGGTGACAATAGTGAAGTGGGTACTCCCTGGTCTACCACATCTTGTCAAGTTCATATTAAAAACGCTTTCTTGAACATGTCTTTTTGTTCCAAGGCAGAGTGCTTAATGGCTTGTGGAACTCTTATTACTTTGAATATACTTACAGAAACATTCATGTTACTGTGTTTATTAGAATATGCATATTAATAGAACATCTTGCCTGCTTGTAAATAAATGGCTGCTAAATTTTCTAGTGTGTTATAGCTGGACAACTTTTGAAAGAACAGGGGTTTTTATATTTTCCTCCAACCAACATTTTTAGAAAAATTGCTTCAGAAAGTAAGAGATAACAGTTACAATACAAAGTGATCACAGCGAGCAGGCATGACATACGAGATTAAATTAAAAGCATTTCAAACGGTGCAACAGATGGAAACAAGTTATTTCACTTGAGTGAGTGTTACATATTTGTGTTGCATGC
This sequence comes from Machaerirhynchus nigripectus, assembly GCA_013397975.1. Classification (NCBI taxonomy): domain Eukaryota; kingdom Metazoa; phylum Chordata; class Aves; order Passeriformes; family Dicruridae; genus Machaerirhynchus; species Machaerirhynchus nigripectus. Next base: position 218,223 of record VZRQ01006958.1, read on the forward strand.
ACGCTGTCCATGTTTCTGCAGAGATTTGTCATGAAACAGGAGTTGGAGTCTTGGATGTGAAGAATGCAAGTGATCATTTTTTGCTGTGAATATATTTAGACTCTCCTGCAGAAAGCTTTACCAGGTCCTCTGGCTGCTTCACACAGGTGTTAGCTCATCTCCTGTGGTTCATGGAGAAAGGAGTGTGTGGTTATGTTTATGGGACAGGCTAAAGCTTTCTCGAAAGGCAGAGCTCAGTGAACTGCTTTACATCCGCTCCTTAAGTCTGTAACACTCTCTGAACCTGAGGGAGGCTGGTGCCATAAATCTTAAGCATCCAGGATGGTGGAGCTGCAATCAGGAGCGGAGTGTTGGCATTGCACATACTGCTGCTGTTGGCAAGGCATTGATCATCCTGGAGTAGCTGAGCAGAAACATCTCTTCACCAGGGTATAAAAGGCAGATACCAATGCCTTTCCATTTCTCTCCAGCAGTGAGTTTAACTGTCAGACAAGAGAAGCCTCTTGCTGCTTCTCCTGCAAGCATCTCCTTTGGTGTCAAGACCTCCATAGGCAGAAAACAGAAGAGGTCACAAATAACACAAATCCACAGCATTTAAATTTGACTTCTACAACAGTGTTACAAAGTCTTCTTTCTAAAAGCTCTTTGTTTAAAACTGCGTGGTATGTATTTAATGTCTTTCCTTTAAAAAAAATGTTTCTTGTGAGCAGCTTTGTGGGGATGGTGGGATCAGGATGAAAAGTGTTCTGTTAAAGTAGAAGAAAATGAATTGCCAGGATGGGTTTAAGAACAGAAAATGTGGCTGTACTCTGTGGTGCCTGGTCTCAGAGCTTGAACTCCATCTTGTTAAAGACACAAGCAGGATAGTGTAGCATTCTGATCAGCAGGTACCTAAATTTAGTCCTTAAGTACCTAACACGTTTTTTAAATCATCTTCCAAAAAAAATCAGTTGATTTTTATGGCATGTATCTTCGCTCGCCTTTAATCCATTTTAAGCTTAAACCTCTATTTTATTTCTTTCAAACTCCAATGGTTTATACTTCAAAATAAGTCATGGTTGTCTGACTCATAGCCTTCGAAAAGGAATATTCTAACAGTACTTGGAGTCAATGGTATATTTTAAAATATCAGTGTGTAACAGGGATCCCAAGTAAACAAAATCCTTTCTTAATTTGGTCCTGACAAGAGGCTGACACTTTTCCTCGAAGCCAGCTGGATTGACTCCTGGGTTTCTTCCACCATCAGAAATGTGTCATAAATGCAGAGATTCTGAATAGCAAGTGATTTTTCTTTTTTTTTTATATGAAAACCATGCATTATAATTTGGTAGGTTTGTGGGACACAAGACTCATTTTGTGCTTGAGTTTTAACAAGATTCTACAGAAAAAAAAGTTGAGGTTTTTTTAGCTTTGTGGCCAGTCTGAAAACAGAGGTAGTTTGGACTCTTCACCACTTTAGGTTTGGAAGTAGCTTGGGAGCTAAACAGTAAGTGAGTAGAAAATAGCAACAAAAGTAGCATTGCCTGTTCCAAGCTGCTCAGGCTACCTGCAGTACCATCTCAGACTAGAACACTTTTCAGAAAGTTAAGCACAGCTTTCTCAGTAAAATCAAGGTTGTGTTCAGCCTGCCTTAGAGTTTGGTACTCAAGAACGCCTTTTTTATTGGCATTTAAAATATATTAGCTAGTTTTTTAAACACCACCTCTTTCATTCACATATACATCAAATCAGTTTGGGCCAGAGAGGTTTTGATCCTGGTTTACTTTTATCTGACTGAAGCTGTGCTAATGGACAAATGCCCTCATCGTGGCATGTGTGAGACTTGGTGCTGCTGGTATTCCCACTAGCAGCGTAACAGCCTAAGCGGCCTGTTTGTGTCATTGCAAGCTGGCATTTTTCATATGCTCATGAAATTCACACAAATGTTTCAATGTGAAGAGAAGATCCTGCACACAGCAAATTCATGTACATTGTTAGGGTTTTATTTGACTGCAGTTGTATATATGAAAGCCAAAATGCGTAAAGTTTAATGAGTCAAATATGTCATAAGTAATTGGGCACACTGAAGGAAACCAAGGCTGTGGTGATGGGTTTGTACAGCACCCAGCACCAACAAACTGTAATGGGGATCAGGGTTCCAAAGTCATCCTGAAAAGCAGATAAGAAATAAAGACTTCTTTAACAGTGTGTGATGGCGTTGTGAAGTGGTGACCAAAGTAATCCTGTACAGGATCTTGACCAGAGAGTGTTCAGGGATGCTTGGATCTGAACATGTGTTTTGAATTACTTTCCAGTAAATGGTTTGTAAAGTATGAATGGATTAATCCTTATGCCTTTCATTTGCAGTTCAATAATATCCCCCTCCTGCTGCCTGAATGTTCTGTTTTTATTTTGTTTGCTCTCCTAAAAAGAAATGCAAACTGAAGGAAGTGTGTATATTTGAAGAAGACATTAGATGGAATGAAGCAAGCTGAGTAGTTCTTTATAAAAAGAACTAGATAAAACATTGCAATTTTATCATTGAGAAAACTGATGCCATAAATGAAGTAACAAGAGTAAATCATGGTTTTGTTTTGTGCTCTGCTGTGAGGTTTTGGGTTGGTGGTTTTTTTTGTTCTCAGGGGGTATTTTTTTGTTTGTGAGGGCATATCTTTTTCTAGGTAGGATGAGAAGTCATGTTAGCCAATATCTCAGGAAGATTTGTATCCAGTTTCAAGTTGTAGCTTCCTTGGTTCCCTCCTGCCCCCAGGAATGTTCACTGTTAACTATTCCAGGAATAGCTGTTTTCAGAAATGCATCTTTTCTCACCTGAATTTTAAACAATATTTTATTCATGACAGAATTCAGTGTCCTAATTAAAATGTAAAAGATGGTTTTATTTGCTATAGGTAAATGCAGTTCACATAATTTTAAATTTTTAATATGATGGGCTTGTCTTTAAAGGAAGCTCTCAAGTCTGATTGCCTGAAGCCCCCTGAAAGTAGCTTGTTCTGCATTCAGGGGCACTGCTGTGCTGATCTCCTCAGGGCTCAAGGTAGAGAGAGTTGTTGCATTTCATTCTGTGTATTAAAATGAAAGCAAAAGAAAGCAGTAGAGGCACTGTCTGTCTCTCCAAGAGTAAGTCTGTATTCTTACTGTAAGAGGTAATGTTAATGGTAACCCTTGCTTTATTACAACGAGGAGGTCAGGATGGAGCCCTAGAAAATGGCAACTGCTCTGAGATAGGCTGCATATTATTCCATTATAAAGTAGTCCCATTAGTCTGTTGGCTGAAGCTGGCAGTGAGAGTTGTCTGGAATCCAAAACAATTGGCGGAAGAAAGTGGAGGGAATCAAATTATTTCACAGCTGAGGGAAACACAGCACAAAACTGAGGAACCAGTATGAGCAACACGTGCTAATGTGAGCTGAGATGGAGCTCCTACAGCGCCTTTGCTCCCAAAGAGCTGTGGGAGTATCTCTGAAACAGGCTGACAGTGCCCCTGTGACACAGGGTAACTTTGTCAGACCTACTTTATAAGCAATTGATATGGACAAAGGGGAAATTACATGCTCATAAAAAAGAGTAATGAAGAAGGAATAGTGTATGAGGTACTGTAACCTCCAACCCCTGACTCCAAAACTACCAGGCTGTTGCATCCAGGGCAGAAGTGCCCTGGATGCCACACCTGGGAGGATCCTGCTGGCTTTTACAATTCGGTTATTAGTGATACCAGCCAGAGGAAATGGTGTATTATGATCTGCCATTAACATATCTCTTTTGTTAGCTATATACATCTTTTCTTTAAACAAGCAAAATCCAAACCTACTTGTAAATGTTCCTTGTAACACTTCAGTTGTTTATAGTAAGAACTNGAGAAGTTTTGACATTAGCTTCCAGGCAATAGACAGTAGAAATGTCAGGTCCTATACAACCTTGTTGTGTCAGGAATACTCACAGTCACTAAAACATAAAAAAACTAAATACCATTAGAAAGCAAAAATAAATTTTAAAAAGACATAAAACGTCTAATAACTTGTGTGAAGTGGGGCATCTTTTGAGATTCTGGCCTGCAGCCTTCCTGAGATCTGAGTGCAAAATAAGACTTTTCTGGTTAACCTTAGCAAGTTTCAGTGGTGGGCCTGATTTGACTGGAGGGAGGATGGAAATGCAAGTAAAACAGAAGTCTGGGTTCATGGGGTTGCACGGATGCTTAGGATGGCTCCTATTAGCCACTATTTAGCATGGAAACTAAGATTTTTATTTATTTGAATTCAGTTGAATTTTGGTTGGTTGGTTTGGGGGTCTGGGGTTTTTTTTCCCATTTTTTTGTTTTGGTTTGGTTTTTGGGGTTTTTTTGTTGTTTTCTGTTTTGGTTGTTTTTTTGTTTTTTTTTTAAAGTAAATTCTGCTTACCACTGATATCACTCTGGCTCTGAGCATTTTCCTTGCTTGAGAGGAAACACCAGTCTGCCACGACCTGAAAGTTTCTTATCTTCTCTTGACATGCTTGAGAATTCACAGACTTCTGTCACACCATCACTTCCTCTCCTGGACATGCTGGCATGTGGCAGCTCACTCTGAGAACAAGTCCAGTGTTAAATCTCCATTAATAAATACTCACCTTGCACCTAATGCCAAAATAATGGCTTATCATGATCTCCCATTGGATAACTGCTGCTCAGGACCTCTCTCCCTCATTTGTGGATATTGAAACTTTTTCAGATCAGGTTATAAAGCAACTTGGTTATGTGCTGTCCTTGGAAACAGATGTGCATCCACATAATTAAGAGCAGTTTTATAGCTCAGCAAAAAAATTGCTTTTTTTCTTGAGGAATGTGGTTGCACTAGGACTTGTCCAAATAATTTCTTCAACAGCCTTTAAAGTATGTGTTTGACCATCTGCATTTTTCAAATAGGGAAAAAACCCCTTAAATCAACTGTGATTAATGAAGGAAAAATACCAAAATTCTTACTCAAACATGAAGATTGTTCTGATTGTCAGTAGAAAGTAGTTTGTAAAAAGAGCTTAAGGCTAAGGCTTAGTTAGCCTTTTTGAAATTTTTCTTGTGGCTCAGTGATGTTAGAATAATAGTGTAATTAAAATGAATGTAATTACACATTTGTTTTTTGGAAAACAAGTAACAGTATCACTTTGGGTTCATGGATATTACATAGCTTTGTCTTATCACAGAGATGAGGTCACAAACTGTGTGAAAGACCTAATGCTACAAAATTTTAACAAAACTATGAGTTCAAATATGCAAATGAACATTGAGGACCAAGATAATTGGCCTTTTAGCTTTTCCTTATAAAAACAAAGGTTTATTTGCCTTTTAAAAGGGCTGGTAAAACTAAATTGGCATCCTACAGTGCATGCAGAATAGATGGTCAGGAATAATAAGCTACTATATAGAAGACAGTCTATGAAAGGGTTAATCTTTAAAATCTGCAGTGACTACAAACCTGAACCAGGGGAAATAAGACTGGGCAGTTGCATTTATTAGAAGATATTTTTGGTGATCCTCCAGTCGGAAAAGTAGTTGCAAATACATGGAGGACCAAATCAGAAGCTCTCACCTCCATGTGAGCAGCAGCTCCGTGCTGGCTCTAAGGTGTTACTTGCAGAAGGTCCTGCTTAGTCAGGTTGTTCATAAACTGTTTTTTTCTCAGATTACTCACCAGTTGAGGATGGGCTCTTTGCATAAACGAGCACAGTCTGCTGGGAAAATAACTTTAATTCAGTTGAGTTGCAGTTCAGAAGTATTCCTGAGTCTTACACCTGATAAGAAATAATGGGTGAATCCAGGACTGTTTGAAATACTCTCATATTTTAGGATCAGGAGATCTTTGAGAATATGTTTGTTTACGTTGCAAGAAGGGATGATTCCTGGAATACTTGCTTTTTTCTGCAGTACAGAATCCACATAAAAACTAGTAAACTAGGCCATTAATAAATATGAAAAAGAAGCTTGATCTGTGAGGTACAGGCTCAATGTGTGTGAGGACGCTCAGTTCCATTAATCCCACTTCACTGATTATTTCCATAGAATTAGAGGGTTTACACACCATTTAAATGATTTGGAGACTGCCAGACTTTTTAATGTAATTTTGTTTTCCCCTTGTTCCACCTGTAAGTTAATGCTTTTTATTTGTTACTTCAGCAGATAATTTTTTATGGTAGCTTTTCTGCTTTATATCCTGCTGGTATATAGTTTAACAAAATGCCTTTTTAAACAGTATATTTAATTCCTCAGCCTTGCATCTGGGAATAAATTCTTCCTGTATTATAACTTCTTTTATATCTTTTCTTTCCTCTGGTTGAGAACCTCTGCAAACTTGCCTTTCAGAAATTACCACCTCTTACTTCCTTTCTGTGTCCCACCAGCTATTTGCTGCTGTTATCCACAACTGGTCATGTCCTGTTGCAGTGGCTTAGATAGTTAAAGAAATTCCTTAGCAGCATTTCTAGTTTTTGCATCTGGAGTTCCAGGGAGAAAATCAAATTTTCACACCTGACTGCTGATTTTAGATGTTCTCCATGATGCTGTGTCAATGAGCTGATATTGTGGAGAATCCTTTTTAAAATTACTTTAACAGTTTTTAGTGATCCCGAATGGAAGCATTTATGGTGGGGAATGTGATGGTACTTTCAGAAATACCAATGCCGTACATTTCTCTGAGGGCGTGTCTTCCTTACTGGTAGTTACTTCCCCTTGCTTTTTGCAAAGTTAAATATGTGATGTTTCTCCAAGTGTTTAATGGGTGTCTTGGTTTGGAGACAAATTTTAGGAGAAAACGCCCTGAAATGAGAGTTTCCTCTGAAGAGGAGGGCTTCGATAATCCTGTTTGCTAATGAGAGAAATTAATACCAGTGGGTGAAAGTGGGAAAAAACCAAACTGCTTATTAACAAAATAAAGGGTGCCCACAAGGCACAGAAAAGGATTGAATAAATGCTAGCTATTGAAATTTCAAACCCTTAACCCCCACCACCCACTAGGCTGTGTGGCCGGGAGGCAAAGATGGCAGCTGCTCCCTTTGTCTTGGGGGAGGGGAGGAACAGGAGTTCATGCAGATGCTTGGGCAGAATAGATGGGAAGACTTTCTGGAGTTGGTCTCCTCCTCACAGCAGGCGAAGCTGGTGGGTTTTGGTGTCCTTTCTTTTGCTGGCTCGGTCTTTCCTGGGGCCTGGACCATCCGGCACAGCCCCTGCAGGCCCCCAAGAGCAGAGGGGAAAAAAAACCAATCCGGAACAGTTCAAGGAAAGAAAAAAAATAATCTTCTTGCCTAAGCAAGTAAAAACTAATCAAACAAAAGGAACAATGTAATGTCCCAGTTGGCGCTGCATACCCGGCAGAGAGTTCGAACAGAGCCTGTACCCAGGGTTCCGAGGCTCTGGCCCGTCCCTGGTTCATCTTAGAGCTGCAGCGGCCTTTTCTGGGCATAAAGCAGATGAATAGAGTATCATTGTAAAATCACCCCAAGACAATGGGGCTGGTTGTAAATTGTTGTTAAATCCAGTTCTTGACAAGTAAAATTGTTGATGTTGAATGAACATTTTTCTGGGAAACATTTTTTCATTACACAGGGACTTGCTCATCCCCATCCAGCAATGGTATGATTAGGAGTGCTGCTGTGCTGTAGTGTATTGCAGTTGTACAGTCTTTTATAATCCAGAGGCCAAGCACCTCACAGATCAGGCTCCCTCGCTATCTGTGATGCAGACTCCCTCCATGGAAAGAACCCAGGGTCACAAGAATTTTGCACTTTTCCTACAGAGCTGAGCAACAAAGAAATTCTTTTTCCTGCAATGCCCATGAAGCTGGCCATGTTTACAAACTGAAATGCTTTCATTTTTGTCCAAAATGGTCATTGTTCAATCTCTATAAGGGATGGGAAATAATGAAGTGTTTCCCCAGATAAATACATGTGAAAAAAAAGCCATCTTTGTCTGCATTTTGATTTTTTTCTGGTACAAGATTAGTTCCTCAGGACAGCAGAATGCTTAATGACTAAAAGCCTTCAGCTTACAGGATATCAGCTTTAGTCCCATGAAGCAACAATATGTGCTTCTCATTTGTGTTGTCATATAAGTCACAGACTTTCCAAATTGCTTCTGAAAGATTTTAACACTCAGTTAAGAAGCCACCATAACTTTTTACTGAAAAAGACCACACAGAGATTTCAGAATTGTGAACTATAAAGGAATAAAACATCCAGATTTCTTTGAATCAGATCCGAATCAAGTTTGGATACCAGGAAAAACTACACCTTAACATTCTGACTTTTAGGCAGACCTGACATTTGTGGTGTGCTCCTCACAGAGCTCTCAATGTGCTACTCAAGGAAGGAAAGGTATTTTACAGACAGGCAATGTAATCCCATGTTCATTTTTAAAGAATAAAGAGAGATTGGTGGATTGTAACAACACAGGACAAAACACAACCTAAAATAAATGTGTTCAGGCCAGTTTAAGTGCTGCGAGGTTGGTACAATTTGTTGCTACACTGAAATTAGTATATATTATCTCATTAATTCACTCCATCTTCTGCACCATACAGAATAATTTCAGGAATGGTTAGAAGGCTTACCTGAAATACACTTTAAAAGTTTGATTGCATTCATTATATTTCAGCTTTTAACACCCTTGTCTGTCTTTCTTAGTCTGTTCACAGTTTTCCAGAGGAGTTTATGCCATCTTTGGATTCTATGACCAGATGTCAATGAACACCCTGACATCATTCTGTGGAGCCCTTCACACGTCCTTCATCACACCAAGCTTCCCAACAGATGCAGATGTGCAGTTCGTCATCCAGATGCGGCCAGCATTAAAAGGAGCCATCTTGAGCCTCTTGACTTACTATAAGTGGGAAAAGTTTGTGTACCTCTATGACACAGAACGGGGTAAGCACCATCATTTTAACTGATTTTTCTGTTTCATAGCTTGCTCTGAGTACTATCAGCATCACTACGTGCAGCCCAGTTTTCTTCTGGATTTAGGCAGAACATTCTGATGGTCCTAGAAAACAAGTTTGTTCTGAAGAAACTAAAATGAATGGATAAATGAAAAGGAGGCATCTTCATATTACTGATCATTTTTAAAGAGATTGTCTCAGAATAGTGTTAGCAGTGTAAGATTTCAATTTGGCACGCTTGGTTTCCACAGAACTGCAGACTCCACACTTGCCAGGGTGTTTGAGTCCTTGCAAAATAAATAAAGTCAACACTATGAAATAGGCTGATAAGCAGGACCTTCCACTGTGCGTGTCATTGCCAATTCCACACCACTTTACATAAATACACATCCCTCCTGTCGCTGGACAAAGGCAATCCACGCTAAGATATGCTCTGGAGATGTCTAAGCATCAGTAGTGGTCTAAGCATACAGTGTGTAAGATGCTTTAGGGCTCTGCTGGAGAAAAGGTACTCTAGATATCTCACATTCCAGAGACAAATTGAGATACATGCCAAGAGTGACCAGGATTACGTTTAACTAAGTGGAAACATATTAAAACCAGTGTTCTCACACTTATGCCAATTGTTTACTACTAATAAGCAGAAAATGTAGCAAATACTGTCAAAAAGAGATCTAGACATCAGAAAACATTTTCTGTGAGGAATCTTGCAGCTGCCACCTGCTCTGAGTGTACTGAATTTGCTCTGTTACAGATTTCAGCTGGGTAGCATTTTTTGTATCAAATAGATGTGCCACTGCCCTTCTTACCAGCTTTATGATTTGCAGCTTCAAGAAATTTTTCAGATCAAAGGGATCTCAATTGAGACAAAGAAGCTTAGATTCTGTTCCTGGCTCCCATGACAAAATTTCCTTAGGCTACCTGCATATTGTTAAGGATCAGGTCTTCAGTGGGTATGCTTTTCACACTGAAGAATAGTAGCATCACTCAATTAAGAACCCAACTAAAACCTAAAAAATCATATATTGAAAGAAAGTAGTTTTCAGTCTGATTTAGGTGAATGCTAAGGGTTTCAAGTTTTCTGAGTGATTTGGGGGTGTTAAATATTTCTAGCACTGAAAAACACTAGCAGTGAGATTAGGCAGGAAAATATGGAGAGGTTAAGAATGCCATTACTTCTTAAGTCTTGTAAAACCACTACCCATACATCTGTTTTGCTGGCTTAGTCCACTTTTAAATGAAACCTCCTGTGAATAAGCCATTTGTCTGAGTAAGAAAGGCTTATTTGATGTGGCCAAATACAATGATCTTACAGTGTGTGATGAAGTAAAATGCCATTTGTTCCAGGACTGATGAAACTTACCATGATTAAGGCTAATAAAGTTTGCTTTCAAAAGAGTTTCACCAGTCATTTAAGAAATTTGGCACTTTAGACTGGAAAGATCATCCAAAACAGTGAGAGTTTCACTAGAACTTGTCTAGATGACATGACTATCAGACTAACTGAGATAATAATGGGAGTCAGGAGGAGCGGAGACTTGCAGCCTCAAGCTTGCATTTATTTGCAGTTCTCATTGTGTGCAATCTTTAGGTAGACACAGTCTAATTATGAGCTTATTATGATGGCTAATCCCTTTGGAAGATTTATAATCTTACAGTGACTAACCAAAATCCTGTTGTGAAGCTCCAGCATCTCACGTGGGTTTTATGCTGGCCCTGTGTTATGTCAGCCATTTTTACTGTCAGAGTGACAAATCTGAATTAGATGACAGTGAAGGTCGCTGTCGGATTGTGAAATGTAGCACAGGGCTAGAAGATAAAGGACAGCTGTGTCTTTAGGGTGGAGGAAGCATCAGTACATATAGGTAGCTTGATGATGGGCTTTAAATTGTTTGGGATAAACTTACAACATCTTATCTGTCCTTCCTAGTTAATGCTGTTTGGTAACATATCTACTATCTGATAAAACAGGAAAAAAAAATGAACAGTTTATTAGCCTCACTTACTGCTGTTTTAGTTTACTTACTAGAAACTTGGTAGCCATCCTATCAGAGTGTTAATTCGTCTAGAATTACAGTAAATGAAGAAGTTTAGTATGGGAGAGATGCAGGGCAATTAGGTAATGAGAAATGGACATTAGATTCCTTTGTTTGAGGAGTGGTAATCATGTATGGCAGCACCTGAAACATTTGGCAATTCCAGTAAGCTCACCAATTTCTTGTGATAGGCCCTCAAATCCAAAAAGAAAAAAAACCTGGAAGTTTGGACAGTAATAATGGGGAATGACTGTTTGTGTCAGGTAGTGAATAGACTGCACGTGTTCTTTTGCTAAGAAATGCAAACACTAGAGCTGTCACAATTTTTAATAATTCCTGTCCTGGATACTTAACTGCTTTGGGGCACAAACACTGTAGAGCAAATGGGTTGAGCAGTTAATTGTCAGTTCCTGAAATAAACTATCATTTAAATAATGCCTTTCTAAGAAGATTATAATCTCACTGAGAACCTAAGAAATCACTAAATAGAGAACCTGAGAAATCACTAAATATTAAGATTACTCTTTCTTATACTGAGTACTATTTATGGACTAAATTGTTGTTGCAAGTAGCGTTACCATGTTCTACTTAAGTGAAACACCACCATGTATTAAACATTGCATATACTGTTAATAAATACCACAGCATAATACACATGCCATACAAATCTGAGTAAACCTTCTGGTGGTTTTACTGAATTCTTTTGGTTTAAGCTTAGGAAAATGGAACTTTGTAAAATTGTTTTCTTTTGTTCTTTGCCATCAAGTCATGTAATCATATGGTTTCCTCCTCAGGGGTATTACGTACAATACTGTGATGTTTTTCTCCTGCAATGAAGACAAAAGATAAATCTCAAACAATAGAATAAAATTAAGATGTATAATTACATAGATAGGTGGTGAAGCTTCTAATCAGTTGAGTTAGTGTGTACATTGTATATACTTACATTCTTAAGTATAAAAATATTTTCTGTTGCTATGGGATGACTGCTGCAGATTGTGCTCTCAGATGTATATTTATGTGAAGGTGTAAAATTCAGTTTCTTCAAAACTGCTAAAGCACACAGGAAAAAGAAAGGTGAGATTCCTGACTTTCACCAGCAAGAATTATGCCTTGTCATCGATAAGTTCAGTTGATAAACTTATTCTTCTAGGAAGAAACAGAAATCTAAGAGAAATACCAAATCACATTTCTCTCCTAGTACCTTCAGAAAAAAACCCAGAACATACTTTGCAGAGAGTAATGATGCCCTAGGACATGGCAGCTAAAGGAAGAAACAACATTAAGTGATGTGTAGAAGAAATAGCCATATGTCCACTCCATGCCACTTGCTTTTAGTTCATGTGAAAGGGAAAGGCAGGGTTGGTTTCTGTTGGTATTAACTCACCTCAGTAAGTTGGCACTGTCGATTGCTGTGATGCGTGCAAAATATTGGATTAATTGTATGGTGGTAACTGCCTCAGTAGGCTTCTCTGCACTAGGACTAAGACTAATTAAGATTATGTCAGGATGAGATGAGGTGAGGTTACGTACAGAAAGCTGTTAAGAATTCGGATAGCATTTTTCAGGAAAGTCACCTTTTGTATCTCATGCGGAGGATTATGTTTCATCAAACCCCTCAGGTTTAGTCTTCAGGTCTGTTTCTTCTCTTGCTTCACTTTAAGTCAGATATTGTTACACTGAATTCAGTGAACTGGAGCAACATAGGTGTGAATGTGTGCAGAGGGTGTGAAACTTGTGGGTTTCATAATCATCTTATTGTTGCTTGAAAGTGTGAAATACTTCCTACTCAATTATAAAAATTTTATGTTGAACTATAATACTGAAGCTTTTGTTTATTTAAATTTTCATAATGTTAAGTAACATTTTGGTTTATTTTTGCCAGAGAAACACAGTTTTGTACAGATTGTTCGCTTTCCATCTGTCAGTGTAATACAAGCATTTTTTCCTAAGTTATTTTGATTTGTCATACCTACTGTGCACAAAGACACTAATTTCTGTCAGGCAGATCATTTAAACAAAAACACACCAAGTGATTTCTGTGATTTGCATCAAGTCTTCATCTTCTTCAGGTCATAGGAGTCATGACAAGACAGAAAAGTGGCTGACTGTGTTTGTGTAATGCCTTCTTACTCAATGGCAGCTCAGTCTGGACAGAGGTATAGAGACATCACAGTTTTTTCATGGCATTGTAACCAAACTCCTCAGTAAATCTGAAGTTCTTCGGCATTTGGTTTTGATTTAGTCTATCAGTATATATCAGTGGTATCTAGCAAGACCTAAAGTCAAGAAAAAAAGCCTCGATAAATAAGGTTATTGTTGGATAATATTTTTTCATTGGCTAGCAGTGGCTAGATGAAGGTTGAGGAAGGGAAGTGTTAATCTAATGCCCCAAGTTATTTGGCTAAGGAGGGTTGAAAATGTTTACTTTGAAAGCAATTACATCTTTAATCCTTACTGCTACTGAAAGACAAAAATTTGACCTGAATGTAATGGATAGGTAAGGATGCAGAAGGCCTCAAAATACAAGTTCATAAAATATGACCAGTCCTATTTCTTCTAAATAAAAAATCTCCTGGTACTCTGTTTCATAAAGAAATGTCAGGTGAAAAGAGTGGGGAGAAAAAAAAATAGTGTAACTGGAAGCTTTTCAGTGATCATGTGTAAGGCATCAAATTGCCTTAAGATGGGTTCGGTAGCAGGCAGTGCGCTCTGATTCCCTGCTTCTGCTGAAGACAAAGAACAGCCCTGTTGGGTTCTGCTTTTACAAAGTGAGGTTCGTTATCTATCTGCTATCAAAGGACAAGACTCTTCTGTACTCCTTTCCCTGGAGAATGAGAGATTGGAGCTGATAAAAGAAGTGGTATGTAGAACCAGGCTCATTAAAGCTTCCACAGAATTAAATAGATGGATTTTTTTTACTATTATTAAGTAAGAGTTGCACTGAAAATTACTCATATGTAGAATATAACTCTTTTTTTGCAGAACGTGGGGTAGGATTAATTTTTTTGGACTCTAAAAGAACTGTGCTTTAGTACTTGGTGGATTCCTAGGGATTTTGGATGTTGGGTTCTGGTGGGCTGACTCTCTCCTGAAAACATCAATGAAGAATATAAACTAACAGAATGACTGACTCCTGTTTATAAGCACCCTCCATCACCAAAGAGGTGCAAAAGAACTCTTCTTCCACATAGATAATTTCTTAGACTCTGTTTTGTCTTTCTTCATGTCAGGATGTTGTATTTTCTTTATAAAGATCATTCTTCAATGAAGGGGGAAATAAAAATAGTGGTGGCAGCTACACCAGCATTAGTAAACCCTGAATTCAGCACCTGCTGTTCAGTCAAATGTCGAAAGAATTGGTAGCTGAGCTGTTCATTAACATGTTTATTCTTCAGAGCAGGGGAGTTACCCCACTTGATGAAAAACTGCTCTGAATCCCTTACATAAAGAAAAAAGGAATTAACGCTGGCTTACAGTTTTCTCAGCATTAAACATGGCTTGGTCCATTTTAAAATTATAGTTCTTTTTTGCTAGTTTATACCTGTTTAATTCTTCTCAGTTGCACCTATGAGGTTGATGCATTGTATTTTGCTTAAACCTTCAGAAGTATAAAAGGATTTAAAATTTTTGACATTTTCTTCTGTAAATGTCAGTCTGTGGTGAAGAATAAAGCAACATACAAAGCCTATTTGGGAATCTATAAAACACCTCCCTAAAAAAATGGTAGAGTTACTGCAAACTTTGATTCTTACGAGTTTTTTGGCTCTTTGCAGGAGTGTTTTGGGCAGCAGCCCAGGATCATGGGGGTGATATGCAGACAGTATCAATTGCTGGCATTTAGGTAGCTATGTAGATAAGCTGTCTCATTCTTCTTTCCCACTTCTTTATACAGTGGAAAGTGCACAGTAGGGAGTAAAATCTTGGCAAGACCTCCCATGCACAGGACCAGGTGTCACAGGTCTCTACGTTTGAAGACTTACGTGCTCCAGTAACTGCCATGCAGGAATTTTCTTCTAGGTTAAAAGCAACTTGAAGCATGGCCACAAAATGTGGCATCTTTTGCATGGCTTTGCGTGAAAGGATGTGGTGTAGGTTCAGGTTTGCATGCTCTGCTACAACAGAGAACACACAGTGCAAAGATCCTTATGATAGAAAATCCATTATTTAGATTTAAACAATCATACTTCATGTACTTACATGCAATGGGAAAATGATCTTTTTCTTTCACTATCAGCCTTTTGGGAACGAGTGATTTTACCATCTTACAATGCCTAGAATTTGTATTTGTATAGGGTTGAAAGTCATAGATGCTGCTTAGAGATGTCTGTATAAAATATAAGTAATTTAACCTCACAAGGAGGCAAACCTTGACATATGTATATAGGGCACATTGTTTCATTGCTTAAAACAGTATAATGTATGAGCTGAAGCTCTATTCAGGAAACATGCCAGGACCTTAACTGAAATATTTCAGGATTGCTTTACTGTTTGCTTTTACTGCCTAAATATGTTTGGGAATATTCTGAGCCTGAGGAGTTAAATCTAGCTTTTGATAATCACTTTCCATTTATTTCCTCTGAAATCTCTGAAGTCTCATACCGACTCCTTTTATCTTGGTCTCTGTGGTACACAGATACAGAAGAAAGCCCTTTCACTGATTCTTGCCCAAACAAACATTGAGACCCTGCGTGGGAGAATAAATGTTGGTCGGTTTTTAGGTGGACTGAGAGCCTTAAGCACTTTTCTCCTGATCTTTCCCATTAGCTGCTATTTGTTTAGGTTACCCCTGGTAATCACTTAAACTGTTTTTCTAGCTTATGAACAAGAGGAACGAATCAACTTTGAAAGTCATCCAGCATGTATCATGCTGGCAAGATGCAGCTTAAGACCAACAGCACAGAGTTCATGGGGGTATTCTGTATGGCAGCTTTGTGCCTCTTTACAAGTGTTGTGCATACACAGTGGGCTCAGTTTGGTGTTCAGATGCCCAGGCCCATGGCCTGAGCATCCCTTGAAGCTGTTGGAACTCATGCTACTGTCTGCAGTGTTTTCCAGCAAGAGGAGTAACTGCACATGTACAAGTATTTGTGTCCTGCTCCATGGAGCCTCTGAGAATAAGGAAGCACACGTGTCAGCCCATTCATAAAGAAAAGGTTATTACAGTATCCTCATATCCACATTCACACTGAGTGTGAATCCGGTGTCAGAGTCAGGTCAGAAACGCGAGTCAGAACATTCTGGGTACAGAGCAGGAATGGGCAGGTTCAGGATTAATGATGTCTGGAAGTCTAAAGCAGGATATGTCCATCCTTGTGGTCCTAATGAAAGCAACCACAATCCTCAGGATCGTGAGCTGAGGCCCTGAATATCTTATGTAGTAAACAGGAAAACCAGCAGCATTGCTGCTCACCAAAGCCCTAGAGGTAAGTCTGCAAATTATTTTATTTATAGACTGAGTTGGGTAAATGCATGCCTTTAAATACTTATCTTTTCATAAATATGCATGTTTTATCAACTTTTGGTAGAGCCATAACATTTAATTTTTTCATTGTTTGCAAAAGTAATTTAAGTGGCAGATACTTTTGTTCTCAGTTGATTTTATGTCTGCAAAAGCAAGGCTTAAATGGTCAGAATCTCACTTTTCCAGATTTCCTAAAACAAAGCTAAAGTTTCAACAGTTTCCAAGTGGAGCTGGAGGGGGAAGGGGCTGAAAAGACACATGAGAAGCATTGTTGGTCCTTTTGCTCTGAGGCAAAGGCAAGAACTTGGCACAGAGCCAAGCCTTAGATGTGACGGACAGGCTTTGCTTGGAACCAGAGGAGACAAGGTGGAATTTGTGGATCCTGGGAAGGAGATAGGACTTTTTAGACTAGAAAGGAAGGCTGTAGAAAAGAAAACCTGTATGCAAAAGACGGAGGGTAAATTTTTATCAAACCTATTTATTTAGTCCATCTCACCCAACAGATCTAGGAGTTTCTGAAAGTTTCTTTTCTTGAGTTTATTATTTTTCATCTGTATATGCAGCACAGCTTTAAAAGCTGGAAGTCTTTGGTGTCTTTGGCATATGGGTGCTCCAAGAAAGGCAGGCTGGCTTCACCTGGGAATTTGGGCTGATTCTGTCCATGGAAGTAAACTTCCTTGCTGACTTAAAATCTGCATAAGGGAGCTGGTACTCTCAGTGGATCTGAAGAAAGCGGCACTATTTAATACAAAATCAAGATGAAGCAATTTTCAAGTATGTATCAAAAAGAGATGTGTAACATTGCATTAATATGTGAACTCGACTACTTCAGTGGAGTAACATATTCTGGCTATCACAAGTTTTCAAAAAGAAGGGCATTTTGACACCCTTTTCCTTAGTGCAGTTAAGGTGGCAGATATTTAGCATGTTAGTATTCTTCCAAGTTTGCAAATGTCATCATCTTTCACTGGATCTTGACTGTGTGTTTGCTCTTCCTGTGCATCTTTCTTCACCTAGAAATCATTCTTTCTTAGCTTGAGTGACAACTGCTACTGGTGCCCCGTGGTATTTATGGAGCAAGGGCTGTTTCTTATTCACAATGAGGGAACACCTTCCCAGCATACACTGTGAGAGACTACACACTTCTTTGAGCTTGATGTGGTAGTGAGAAGATGGTTTTCAGCCTAGGCAAATGAACCATTCACCAGGTGAAGGTCTTCTGTGGAATGACCACAGGCTGTTGTATCTTAATAGAATGACTTTAATAGTTGCAAGTAGTAAAAAAAACCAAACACAAAGGAGATTTCTCCAGTGCTTGAGAAATATATGAGTAAAATGGAGTATCTCAACAACTTAGTAAACCAAAGCTTCTGCTTCCATAGAGTGGCCTCAGATGCTCCAAAACAGCTTCTCAGCTGAGCAGTGATATGCATGGTCTTTTCTCACTGCTAAAAGAGAGACTTCATATGCAGTTTGAATTTCTTTTGATACAGAACTATATCATGACGGGTGAATGCTGCATAAGAATTTAGCTTTGTTAAAGCCTTTGTGCTTTTGAAGTGATTTTCATTTGATGGTCTCAAACAGCAATGACAGCATGTTGTCATGCAAGGGGTTCCAGTCCCATTTTTCAGATGGAAGATTTGATGTAGTGATCAGCAGGTTAATAACCTGGTCTTCATCTGCTTACGTGTATGGAAATACCGTTATTGAGTTGAAAGCACAGTGAGCTTTAAGGGATGTGCAGAATGTCATGCTGGAAGTCAGTGGCCGTGGTTACTAATGAAAAGCAGTTTTTCATGCTTCTGCACAAGAATTCCCTTAAATTTTACCATGAATTTCCCTTTTCACCTAGAAAAATACTTGAGCCTTTGAAGAAAGTCCTAATGGATTATTTAGAAGCTTTGTACTTAAGGTAGTTATTTAAAGATGTTCACCATGGAGTTTATATGAACTAATCCACTGGTTATGTCTTCAGTACTTTCCTTCGTCTATGACACTTGTCCAATTTAGATGTCGTTTCTTCTTTCAGGCTTCAGAGAATTTACCAAACTAGTTTGACCACATGCCTTTTCCTTTCCAGAAAACATCAGCTGTTTTAGTAAGCATATAGATGACTTGAGTGCTTTGTAGGAGAATAAATGTGAATGCATTTGTGACAAACCCACTCAGCTAGCAGGTAAAATGACCTCATATTGTATTTAGGTTAAGGAGTTTTTAAAGGATTTTTCTCTCACAGAGATAGATTTTCCCTTGTTTCTCTTGAGACATTTAATATCACACCTTCTTTTCCTTTTTTTTTTAATTCCCCTTCTTGCAGTCCAGAATAGGACAGCACTGTGAGCCTGCATTTCAGGAGGTGTATAAGATATGGTAGTACAGTGGAATGAAAAATAGCTCCATAAAATGATTAAGTATTTATCTTTAAAGAAAAAATGTGAGAAGTTCCTGACATGAATTTTATACTCAGTAACAAGTAATTATTCATTTCTTCAACTCTAGATGCATAGCTTTTCCTGGCCACCTCTTCTGCTTTGATTCATGATTCAAAGAATCATTGGGAGGGAAAGGTGACCTGAGGTTTTATTCCTCCTTAGCCTGAGCTCATCGTGTTCACAGACTGTTGGCTTTGCACTTATAAGTATTTCTGACTTACCTTGGTTGTCAGCAGCCCAAGGAAACAAATCAGCAGTCAATGATTTGCACAGCTTAGCAGCATTATTCAGGGCCCCTCTTCAGTTTGTTAAACTGACCAGCATTGTCATCTCTTACAACAGCAAAGTATCCCCTTTAATGCTGAAGTGTTTCTCCTCCAGTACTTAGGGCCAGATTCCTCAGGCACCACTCCACGATGCAGGTCAGCCCTGGAGTCTGGATTTGTGCATAAAGTACATCTATGCTCCTTCCAGGTGAATGGCATGGAGCCTGAGTGAGGTGCTCTTGCCAAAGTAGTAGCTTAGTGAGCAGTCTGGGCTGGTGCAACACGCCTGAAAGTGAAGTATTTCATAAGTCAGAGCTGGGAGTACTGGAAACACAACTCAGGTCTGTCCTGTGCCCCAGCACAGTGACTGGTGCTGGAGCTGTGAGTGCTTGGGAAGCTGTGAGCATCCCAGAGCTGTACTGGCACGTACCAGCAGCAGTCTGGAAAGGTTACCACATACCAAGAAGTGGTTGGTAAGGTTTCTTAGGAGCTTCTGAGGTGTTGTTTGCTTAGGGGATATTTTTGTCAATGCTGATAGTAATAATTACATGCAGCGAATTGTGCACATATTAGGTGTAAGAAGACTACTCTTATTTGCATAAAGTGCTAATATCTTTATAACACTTCTTCTGTTGTTTATGAAGTTATGAGTTATTTCTCCATTCTATATTCATGTTCAGAAGAGCAGTAATTAATTTTTGGTAACTCACATTTTGGTAGTCTGCCCAACTGTACTTGAGAATTGGTTATAAAGGAGCAAGACCACTCTGCACCATGCATTGAACCCTCCTGCCCATGGTCTAATACACATCCAAAAGCTTTGTTCAGTTGTGGCATTTTTTAATCAGCACCTATGTGTTGTGAGCATTTAACTGAGGCTTCTTTCCCCTTTGCAAAGTAAAAGACACTTCTGGCTATTCTGTTTTAGCCTAATGAAAGGCTGTTCAGTGAAAAGCCCTTTTGCTCCTTTCCTGTTCTTGTGGCATGGCGTACAAAGCAGTCCAAACACGGTAGCTCTGACCTGGTCTTTAGCTATCTAGATCTCATAGTCACAGGTAAGAGGACTTTACCAGAGAAGAAAATGCATGACAATGGTCATTAAAGATTTTCTGAGGGTACCTTAGAATATTTTAGACACTCTGAAGCCATTATATAAATATGGCAAATAATGCAGACATGTTCAGGTGTCTTTTTTAGCAAAAGTGTTTCATGCCGGTCACTCTGAGGACATAATAATGTAATTTTTGTAGCTATATATGGCCTTGTAAATTTATACTATGATCCCCTTGGTGATATAAAAATAATGATGTAGTCTCAGAATTAATTTGGGAAAGCATTTGTTAAAACTCTTGGGTACCTTCAGTTCAAGTGGAGTGGTTAATATGGAAGTACGTGTGGTTCTAATGGATGAATACATCAAATAAACTAAAATATTGGATGGAGTTGTGATATAAACAGTATAGTTCCCCTATTGAATGTAATTTTCAGTTACATTATGTCCTGCTGGGCCATCTAAAATATTTCAAAGAACCCATAATTGTCACTCATATTTACGAAATGCCAGTCATACACTACATTGACCTCAATCTATGTGCATTAATTCATCAAAAATTTAATTTGATGAGTTTAAGTCAGACCTCCAGTATGAAATCCTTTCAGTGCAATATATTTATTTTGCCAGCATTATATACATGTAACACCATCATAGACTGCATTCTGTCATGATCTGCTGCTAAGACTGAAGATACTGTAAGTGTGTTTCTAGATCAAAGGGTTCTATTTGCTGAAATCTTAGTTCTTACTGGCTTTTTTACCCCTGCTTAAGAAAGGAGATATTATGATTTTAGGGTCAATATTAGTCTACAGTTTGTGTAGTTTAGCACATCTTCTATTAGCAAGATAAGGCTTTATTCTTTACGGGGAATGAAAAGGAAAGAAAAGCAAAAATAGGGATATGAAAAATAAAGAAGCCAGTCTCCTGACACTGGCTCAGCAAGATCAGGCCTTTCAGCTGACTACACTGGTGCCAGTAATTGCTCTGTAGATAGAATTGCCTATTGCTCAGTAGGGCTGGCCTTATCGATCAGTTGGGTTTGTCCATGAACTGACAGTGATAATCTCAAATTAGATCAAGTTTTTATTAAAGGAATGAAATCAAATTATGCCTGACTGTAGACAAATAATAATGAGTTCTATAAACACATAATTATTGCAGTACCATTTTTGCAGAGATTTCTTGAAAGTAAAGCCCCCACCCCCCCGTTTTCTTTCTCCTGCCATTTGTTACGCAGCTCTCTGGGCAGGCCTGGGGATTCTTAATGGCTTTTAACGCTTGCCACAAAGAGGTGGAGGGGTGGGGGTGGGAGTGGAGAGCTGAGCTTCTCTTTGAAAGGGGAGGTGTATGAGGGGGAATACAAGGATGCATAAGTTATTGCAGCCTCAAGGCAGCAGTAATTTATGCACTGACAGTTTGAGTTTCATGCTATGCTATTTTAAAAAAGCCTTACAATGAACTGCTTCTGTTACACAAGTGTCTGTGGTACTTTAGGAGATATTCCACATCATGGAGACAGTTTGGAGAAAAACTTTTGGAATACATTCATCACAGTGTTGTAGTTGTCCTGTTTCAGTAAGAAAAAAATAGTAAAAAGCAGACTTATTTTCCACATCTTAACACGAATTTGGGTGCCCTGAAGCATTTTGCAGGGTTGTCTCATTGCTTATTTGTCTGGTTTTAGATATGTTGATGCAAGTGAAAATTGTGTGCATCTATATTGTTTTAGTGTCGTTATTATTGTAGTCATCCTCTCTGGAACCACTTAGGTACACTTTTCAAAGAAAACAACAAAATGGATGTGAATGGCAGACATTTAATAGTGACCTATTTGGTTTGCATGTTTTCTTATGCTCCAAATCAGAGGAGAGTATAACTGCACACTGCATTCATTACATAAAAGACCAGACAATGCTTCCCTTTTGATGTGACCATATAGTAATATCTCTGTATTAAAGCACCATTTCCTTATAGGAAACTATTCAGCTTGGCTGTTTGGTTATGAATTCTCAGTTATATGGTAGTAATTTTCATTATTTTAACAATTATCATGAAACTACACATCTGGAGGCATAAATAAAAACAGTGACTTCAAAAGTTTGAAGTGTATAGAACTACACTGAACTTTCATTAATAATATAACATACTGAGTGTAAGCAGCTGTAGACCATTACGATTCAGATTTAATTTATGTGATCTCTGGGTTGACCTTCTTCAAAAACTGGCCTCAGTAGGCAATGTAAACACATCATTGTCTGTCTCATAGTGAATTTTAGATGCCAGCTGCATCCTCATGACATTTTATTGGATCTCCTATGAAAATTATGGATAAAAGGATAATGTGAGCAATGATGTTATTTGTTCTTGAGTGTTAAGTGCTATTCATTTTGCATAGATATCTTCTTGCTTTATGGGATATTCATTTGCATTTTTCTGCAGATAGTGTTTCTGTGACTTTAGTGACCTCCCTCTGACTCGAAAGCTGGGTTTTTTCAAAATGTTTTTAACATTAAAACTTTTACTGCAGGGAATTCAGACTGCTACTGGATGTAACCAAGTCAGCTCAGTTGTGTAAAAATCAGCATATGCCTCAGAGCATAGCAAAAGCCATTCATTGCATTTCTTTGAAGTGAAGCCATGCAGATTTGCACAGGTGAAGATTTGACCTAAAGTGTTTAAAAATAATTTCTTTATGTGTCCATTTCAAACAACAGAATTGTAACACAGAGATAAGAACTTGTACAAAACCATTCTTATAAAACATGAAAAAATCTGCTATTTTTTGATATTCAGATGTGTTCTTTTTTCTAAATCCCAGATAGGTAATCTTTAGGACTCCACATGAATAATGGATGCTATTTAAAATGTTTGCTTAAGAACAATGAGTTCATTTTATCAATAATGAGAAGTTCTGCTGTGGACCACTTTGTAATATTTTGATTGTCATGTTTTATACCACTCTTGAGGTCAGATGGTACAACTTCACTTAATTACTGTATTTAACCTGCAGTCATTACTGAAGGTGGGGAGGGAATACATTTTTGCTCTGTTCTGCAACGTCTGTCACAATGGGGATTCTTGAGAACTACTTTAAACAAATAATTGCAGATTATTATACTAGAGTGAAGGGAAACAGGGAGGCTTCAGTGGACATTTTGCTGGAAAATTGAGAATTAGCTTCAGTTTTATTACTCGGGGTACGTTAATGTGAGTTACAGTAAGAAGAATCGTGGCCTCAATTGTCACACAGAGACCAGAGTCTAGAAGAAATAAAGGCAGAAATTGCTGTGTCCCAAGGGAAACTGGTTTTCTGTAAACTAATAAAAATGATGTTCTAATGATTTCCTTGTGATCCTTCAGGGATTTTTAGGTTGTTAAAGAAACCTGAAAGCTGTTGTATTTCTCTGGTTTTAGTCTTTTTTAATGACTGTCCTGTACAGAATATTCCTTGGTGCAGTGTGTTCTCAGATTACTATTCACAGTCTTTTCTCATTTCCTTTCAAGGAATTTTTACTTTATTCCGTGATAACATAACTTATGTTCAATCAACATAAGTAAAAAATGTATATTTTCTTTCCTGCCTGACAGAATTAAAGCTTAGAAAGAATAACTTAAAGTCAAGTGGAACCTGAGAAGGAGTGGGAAACGTTGAATGAAACAGAAATTGCAAAATTCATTTTGGACCAAGCTGAAAAGTGTTAGTTTTTCTGCAAGAAATCTGGTCCATGTTATTTCAAGGCTAACTTTTAGTTTCATCTTTGTTCAGTTTTGAAAGTAAGCATCACTAACTTTCATTTCAAAAAATATTTTCCTTCCTTTTTTTCAGCGTGTAGACAAAATTTCAGTTTGCCTACATCAATTTATCATTTTGGTCCCCTTCTCTCCTAAAGGTCCATTCTTCCAATGAGTGTAATGTCATTTGAAAAAAAATTTCACCAGCTTTGTTACTGAATTAAAGGAGCTATGATTGCCAATGGGACATTTCCATAAACAGTAAGTGAAATTATAAGCCCACATATGTACACAGGGTATCAAAAATTTGAGAGTGGCCACTGACCACACGTTACAGAATAAACAAGACAACAATAAACATGCTCCTTTTTTTGCCAAAAAGAAATTTGTCAGGACATTACTTTAGTAATATCCCCATTCTATTTAAATATTTTATAATATTATTTTGTCCAAGACTATAATTTTACTGAGATTAGAATTACTTGCATACCTGCCTTTAGTTAAAATCATCCACACTTGGTTTTCTTGTATTAATAACTATTTAATAATAAGTAAGTTAAGACACTGTAAATATATTGTAAATATGTTCCTGTATTAAATTTGGTCAAAAGCGAATCAGATATTTAGTTATGATTTTTAATTGATTAAATTATGGAATTATTGCCCTTCTGCATTATATAAAATTATTTTAAATTCATTTATCATTTCTAGATATTTATAAATACATCCTAAACAAAAAGCATGAAATTATTATTATTAATGCATTTTGCTACAACAAATATGGCAAGTTTGTGTTACAGTTGTTCAGGTGCAGAGCAAACTTTTCCATATTTGTTTTATTCTCTGCTCACTGTGGGCTTGTTCCCATGATGTTTCCATACTGTTGTATAGTGACGATCATGCATTATCTTTGTAGACTTCTTAAACATGGTTTTAGTGGTGTGAATGAGAGATGCTTTCCTTTTGCCCCAAGTGTTACTTTGTATTTTTGTTAGGAATGATTATCAGAAACTTGCCAGAACCATGCCTATTTGTAAGGACCTACTCAAGAGCCAAGGGTAGTGGGAGTAGGTTCTAGCCAGACAGAAGAACCACCAGACAATGAGCAGTCAGGTTTGCTTGCTGTCGTATTTCTTGCCTGTTGCTTTCCAGACAGGCAGCCTAATTTATGTTATTTTTGTCTTGCCTCATACAGAAGATGAATGGTACTTGTGGCACCACAGGAGTCAAATGAAGCCATGGTAAAAAGTTGCATCTTCTAGTGGTGAGAGTATTTTCACAGATGGAGTAGATCACCTAGACAAAATGGAGTGTTAAGACTCTGATCTCTTAGTCCTGGTGGCATGTCTTGTTCATTCTCACACCAGCCCTTACAAATAGCAGGATGAAAATCCTGTTAGAACTCAGAGCTTTTCCTTCATCCTATTCAGTTTTCAAAGCAAAAACCTTAAGCAACAGGAGAGAGACTCCAAAATCCATTAAGCTACATAACAAAAAATTGCCCTGCCAGGAAAGCAAGCTTGTTTTGTATTCCTTGAGGAGAATGGAGAAGTTGGTGTCTCTACCATCATCTGTGGCCCTGATCATAAAGGACCACTGCACGCTATTGTGTTCTAGCACCCAGTTCTACCACAGTGTTATAAGAAGGCCCCTTCCAGACCTCTGTTCTTTTTAGATAAGTCAAACTGCAAGGTAATCCTTTTTTCTTCTGAAGTTAATGGAAATATGTAGTTTAAAAGACAAGTCTCTGTACATTGGGGTCTTGTTTTCTAATGGTGCCTGGAAGAGATTTTATGCATGAACTGTGCTTGTTTCACTAATTGGATTGTTGCATTCAGCTGCTGTTGAGTTGCTTTGACAATACCCAGTGGAGCCTCTGCATTTTGTGAGCAAGGGTACAATTATGGTGCATCAGTTTCACCACAACTGTAGCTGTGTTAAAACTATCACATTTGCTGACCATTCAATAAAGGTCATTCTGTTTGTGACAGAACAAGCCAGCCAGAAAAGAATTACATGGCTTCTGGCCAAAAAGAAGAAAAAAAAAAAAAGAAGGGCACCATAGAAATATTTTATCTTTAAAAACGTCTCCCATTTTCCTTTTTTTTTCCCCTTGGGATTCTTTCCAAAGAAATGAAGTGTATTATTCATGTGGCTTTTGAGAGAAAGAATGTTTGAAATAGCTTTTTAGCAATACATCACTGAGGTCAATATGTGTATGTCAGATACAGGTGTTGCAGTTTTATTTACTATGCAGTGTAGAGGGATGCAGTCTGATCCATCAAAGTAAGGAAAAGCTGGCTTCCACCACATTCCACCTGAGTGTGTAGCAACTGCTTTAATGCAGTCTGAGTGCTGCCACATCAGCATCTTCATCTCCCCCCTTTCTTTGCTGGTAATGTTATTCCAGAACACTTGGGAGACAAGGCACAATTTTGGTCTTCAAATGCCAAGTCCAAATTTAAGTCATTCTTTTAAAGACAACTGCTGGTGCAGAAGCTCCCTGAGTACTTCAAAGCAATCCCATGGCACTAAATTGTCAAAGGTGGGTCCACAGTGTGTTTGAAGATCATGTTCAGCGTTGTTGCTCTGAGAAACTATGTGAAGGACACAGGAATGGAAGCTTCAGTAGGGAGTGAAATCTTTCTCAAATTGTCAATAATGTATTTTATTTAAGAGGAAAATCCAGTAAGAAAATACAAATAATAGCAAGGAAGAGTTTTCCTGTGCCACACCAGATGTTCAACTCCGTTCAGAATTCCTAGAGGAGTCAATGTGAGGTATGTCCAGTGTATTAGAGTTTGCCATACTGCTTAAATATCATGTCCATTGGCTGTGAATTGATCTCTGTGACTTCCTAAAATGTGATAATTTGGATTCAAATTTACCCTTTCTCCGTTCTTTGGCCAGGATATTTTATATATTTTAAATTTGGAATGGCAAAGGGTCTTTCCTGTCATTCAGGTTTAGATGCTTAGATCTTTTTCTAAACTCTTTCTGCAATAATACACACTAATCTCTTCAGAAATATGGCTGGAATAATTGCAAATGTTCTCTGAATTCCCACAAAAATACCACATGGCTTTAGCTGAAGCAGATTTAGGCTAATGTTAATTGTCAGTGTTTTAAAACTCTTGGCAGGGAATGGGCAAGATCTAGAACATACACAGTTAATTTAGCTCTCTTCCTGCTTTACTCCCAAGGTGTTAACAGTTCCAGGATGTAAGAAGGAGAATAAAATACTACTATATGTGGAAAATGAGGTGGGAGTATTCTGTGGAAGGCTGAGGAATTAGAAAGTCAAGTTATTTCTCTTCTGCTGTTTGGGATAGATAATGTGAAAAATCCACCCATCTCCGGAGTCCTGAGTACAGAGGACGTTTGAGGGTGTGCTTAGGATAGGCTGAAGGTCTGAAGTGGTTTATCCCAGAGTACCTGGACCACTAATGTAACAAAATCAATGGAGGTGTAGATGGGATGTGCTTCACTGCATGCCAGTAGGAGCATGGTCTCAGCCCTCTGTGTTTCAGAATGCCTTTATTTTGAATCATCCCTCAGTTCCACGTCATCCAAAGTGACAGAGGTGAGTCACGATGGGGGACGTAAATTAAGTAGAAGCCATGAAGTGTAGCAGAAGAGGACAACAGTGCTATTTCTGAAAGATAGGAGTAAAGGCAACAAGACTTCCATTACAGGAGAGACAAAAGGGATATCCAAAGAATGAGGACAGAGATGAGAAGTGTAGACCTTTTAAAAAAGGGACAAAACTTTTGCTGCATTAAAAAGAATAAAAAGAAAAGGAATCAATGAAGTGATGGGGCATGCTCCAAACAGTGAGCAAGAATATCTGTCACAGAGAGCTAAGACCTTAGTGGGAGCTGTTAAACATAGCAGTACAGCTGGAATGTGATTCTTGACCTCTTTTACACTATTTTACATAGCACAATCATAATCCAGTGTTTAAAGAATATGCTTTATAAATGTTTGCGCTTTTATTGCCCTTTTTTTTTTTGCAGAAACAACAATAATATAACTTTTGCTGTAAAAAGAAAGATGCTGGCTTGCTATTTCATTGCAGGGAGAGTGTTCGTTAGTATTGAGTACAATCAGGGGGGACCAGCTCCCTGGAGTAAGCACAGGCATTATATTTTGAGCCTAGAACATCTGTACATTAATAATTAGTAAGGTTAGATGGAAATTTCTTATTGAAGTCAACTCCATTTGCTTGCAGGTGTGACTGACCTGGTTTTATCTTGTATTTCATACCTGTACAAAGGTAACTACAGTGGCAGAAAGTGTTAAAGAAATCTTACTTAGTTTACTTGGGGGTGAAAAATAGAAGTAGACAAGATGTGTCACTCTGTTGCAGGAGGGCAGTGACAGAATGGGAACCTTTTGGTTTAAAGTACTGATTTGCACAAAATACTTACAACTTTTCTGCTCTTCATACCAGGGACCTCCATTGTTCTGTGAAATCTTTCTTTGCTTGAATGACTACAGTAAAGGTAAACTGGGAGATCAGAGCTATCAGTGCTTGGGCCTCTAGCTGTGTATGCCAGTTACTGTGTATTTTCTCCTTTAGATTAGATAATGCTAAAGTTCTTGCATATTTTAGTTTGCTAACCATTGTAGTTTGCTAACCATGCAATCAGATTTGTGTGGCTTTGGATTCATGGAAGAGTAGTCATGCATCAGTATAATATCAAAGCAAATGGAAAAAAAGAGTTCTTTTGTTTCACTGAATATCAAATTGAATATTCAAATAACATACAAGTATTTTAAGTAATAATAAATACTTGGCAGCATAATTGTGTGTAAAGCCCAACATAATTGGAGTACTGAGGCTGTCTGGTCTCAAGGATGTGTTTGCTACAGCTGCCTAATTTTACAAAGCAATTCTGAGAAAACATTAAGAACAATTTAGTTTGAAACTATGAAAACAGGGAGTATGTGGTTTATGTGCAACCCCTTCCTTGTAACAGATAATCTACTGTTCTGCAACTTTGGAGGGGAATTTTCCATCTTCCTTTTCTTCTTCAAGCTAACAAATGATAGTCTGTCTCAGATATATGTACATCCCATTTAGTCAGACAGTCCTTATCTGTGCACTTGTTGAACATGTTGCAGTGAAATAACTAATTAACAGCATATTCTGTAGAGAATTCTGTGCCACTTTTTAAGCAGGCCACAGAGTACATATCCTGAGATGCAGATATCCTATTTTGGTATGTGATTTCCAAAGGCACACAAGACAGGTCTTTCAGAGGTATTTAGGGTTTCAACACACACAGAGTGACATTGTGAAAAGCACGTCAATGAGAGCTATGTGTGGCTGTCACTGAAGGCAGTGGAATGCAGGTACCTCACCTGCTGAGGTTCTTCAGCATCTGCATCTTAATTGCCTCTGAAAATCTGCTCCCACCATCCTACCCAAGTCACTTTTGAAAATGGAAGACAGGTACCTGTGGCAATGTTACCTCTGCTGTTCTGTGAAGTGAGCCCATTTCTGAGAGCATCCCAGGCAAAAGTACTAATTGTTTCAAATTCTCTGGTTATTGCCATTTCTAGATCATTTAACAGAATCTTTACTATTTACCATGTACACATGCAAGAACAAGACTTTTTTCTAGGTTTATTTATAATATAAAACTAAGAAGCACAGTTTTACATGTTCAGTGATTTTACTGTAGCGTCATGGGTAGATACGAGACTGTAGTTCAGCAGCACTTACCAAAGATCTAGAGGATGTGAATTCATGAAGAATGCATGACCTTTTGCTGATACTATTCCATGTTCATGGTGATCCAGCAGTGTACACTTCCATTATGCTAATTTTTGGACAAATGTTGAGGGCATATGCGTGTCTGTCAAAAGGTTCTTTATATGCAGGACCAGGTTTTGCCCAAGGTGATCGTAAGGTAAGGTTGAGCTTCTGCTGAAGTTTTCTTTGAAGTCATATAGGTTATTCCCTCAGTCCAGTTTCTCTGTGAAGCCTGTCATACTGGTATTCCAAGTTGTCCATTATTAGAGCAGTAAATTAGACAAAATCCACCCATGCCTAAGCAATGTTACCCTTTTTTTACCCTTTTTTTCTTTTTTTTTTTTAATATCTTGTGCTGTAGAAAAGTCTGGATCTGAAGGCCAGACCTTGCTGATTTGTGGAGCCAACTCCAAGAATGCCTCTGTTTCCTTCCCCAACTGAGCACATCAAAACTTGGAGAGATGAAGCCAGAGCTAAATGTTTGAATCACATCCCTGTCTCTGTTTAGTGAATCCTTATGCTGAAATTTCTGCACATTCCTGTATAATTCAGCCTAATATTTCATGTGAGCAGCCTTCCTGAGCTAAATCAGGAACAGCATGTGCAGTAACTGACCACGGATCTGCCACACATCTGGGGTTTCTTCCCCCGTCTGAGCTTACTGGCTCCAATCCCCAAGGTGCAAAATACAACACAACAGCCAAAACATATTCTGTGTGTTAGGAGAGAAGGGATATCTGATGCTAAATTTCGTAGTGATTTTGGTGCAAAAGAGCCAAATGGTGTTATAAGGTTGAATAATAAAAGCAAGGCATTGTCTCCCCTTTAGTCTCTTTCTTGAATAGCAGGTAAAGCCAAAGGGATTTCCTGACTGGCAGGCAGTGGGAAGTCTCTAATCTGCAGGTTACATGGGCCTGTTGTGTGTCACCACCCTGCAGAATAAACCAGGTTCTTTTTGAGACAGAGCATTATGCTGCAAGAAGGAAGGGAGTCAGGTCACTGATACAGAGCACTGAGCAAGTCCATCATTGTGCCACCTCATCTGTGTGAAGTGTTCTGAAAGGTAACTTGTTACCCCCAAGCTTTGTGCTGGGTCAGGTGCTGCCTATTGATGCCATGTGAATTCTCCAGTACCTTCGTAAATTGTCATCCTGTGGCGTCACTACAGGAAGAATCAGTATAAAGCAGGTCAGATGATACATTCTGTGCTCTGGTCAATGCAGTACAACTATATTTGTATGTTCAAGCTCAATTCAGACTAAATCTGTATTACCAAGTAGTTAGGGGGTATACAGACCGGTTTAGAATTAATATGAGGCCTTGTAATTAACAAATACATCATTGTTATGAAGAGAAATGTTGTACTGAAAAAAACATTGGAAATAGTGCTATATAAAAGCTCCGTATTTCCAGCTATTAGCAAAAATGAGGCAGAAATAGCCAGTTGAGCGACAAAAAAGAAACACATATGCAGACTATAAATATGGATCCATAAATTATCATTTATATTACCATAAAAAACTGATTTAAATTTCAGAATACTTTTAAGCTTGGTAGTCACCCTTTGATTGCTTTTTTTTTTTTTTNGTTCAGAATAAATAAAAGGAAATTAACTTATGGGTTGAGATATGAGATGATGAAGAGAGACTTTGAAAGGCTGATAGCATCTGTTAATGAAAATTCTCAGAGGCATAAGATCTGTTTGCTCAGGTAGTTTGAAAATGGAAAGTGTAGATAAAGGTTAGAAAGTGGAATAAATATTTTTCTAACATGACTGACTGAAGGTCAGATAGAAAGAATAGTTTTACTACGTCTGAGGACAATTCAGCTAGCATTATTTTTTTCCAAGACATTCATCTGAGTTTCCTCAGATCAGGGGTTTTTTTGTGATGAATATGTATTTCAATTCATAGTCTGATCACCATAATCTCCTGTGATCGTTTCTTCAAAGGAATAATATTTATCACTTTTTAGACTCAGCAGTTCCAAACGTGTTTAAGAGAAGGCAAACAGCAATACTCTTGCACACTCATGCTAAAAACCCTAATGTCTTGTGATTAAGAGTTAACTTCTGTTACCAATATTTTTAAATTTACGGCATACTTTGAAATTATGTTTTTCACTCTTTGAATATATGAAGCCAAGTTTTAGGTATTTTCAAAATCCTCTGCTGTTGATAAATTAGTAAATTTCCTTTTTCCAGAACTTCTATTGCCTTTAACAGAATAAAGGCAGTGATTCTCTTGTTTGGCTAAAGAAGTTATTCAAGCTTAAAAGAATTAATTTTTATTTCCTTTCTCAAATGGTAATTCCACACAATACTTTCCTTCTTAATTCTATTTATAATTGTATCACAATTATGCAACTTTACCTGGAATAATAAATAATGGTTTCTATCAGTATCCCAGCTCACTGAGGGCTTGTAGCTATTCAGCTTGCTCTAGTAAATAAGTGAAAAATGTATTCTGAGATGCCATACGGAGGGAATGTGGCTTTACATGGAATTGTTGTTTAGCAGACAGGCTGTCTTTTCTAGACTGATAATTGTTAACTCTTTGATTCCTAATTAGAACCTTTTTTTCTGAGATAAATATGTAAACACAATTAGATACGTACTTTTAGCATGAAGTAATCAGCCTCATCGGTTGAGCGTTAGTCAACACATTGGGATTTTTGTTCTGGTTTAGTTTTTCAATTGCAGGCAGAGGTTGTGAGTGATACCTGATGATGATGCTTTACACAACTTAATTCTTTTATGTGTTTTCTTCCATTGATTCCCATGCATGTTTCAAACACAGAAAAATTACATGGCATCTCTCTCTCTCCCTCTTGAATAGAAAGAGAATATAAGAGACTGTTATCCAAATGTGCCTGAAGCTAAGGACAGATGAAGTCCACTTAGACCTCCTTATGATCAGCTCATGGTGTCTGATATTTTCTATCCATGGTGACTAGATCTGTTTTTTTCAGTAACTAATGCACAGGTGTAATGAAGAAAACCATCTCTGGTGGGTCTGAAAGAAATGGTTGGTAATATCTGTGTATCCTGGTTTCTTCTATTTTTACCCAAAGAAACTTCTGTTCTGATTATATCATTCAAATGCTTTAAAGCTGAAGGCTGGTGTGTTGCAAGCAGCAATGCTTCTTTCTTGCTTCATGAAAGAGGCAGTAAGTGAGCCTGCAAAACCATTGTTGTGAGCTAGAAGAGCTCAAAGGTGAAGAAGACAAGGGAAAAAAGCCTCTACAGAAAGCTGCATCTGGGCAAGGCTGTGATATTGTACTAAGGTTATGGTGTTAGCTTCCTGATACCATTAGGATGCAGGATACTCAGCAAATGGTTTATTCTGGATTTGCTGATGACAGTTGGAGCATGTCCTTGCTGGAGAATTCAGGGCATTCAGGAAAATTTGTGTTGGTCATAAATGTAATAGGAATTTAACTCCATAGATTTGTATCTCACTGCATGTGTGACAGTACCATGCTTACTGCCTAGTTTTAGGGTTTGGGCTCTGCTGGACAGACAAAGCCCTGGACTCTGTAGAGCTTCCCCAGTGAAATATCTGTGCTTAGGCATTTTAATTATTTTTTTGTTATTCAGATATTCTAAAGCTTGGAAGTTAATTACTTTTAATGCTAATGTAGTTTTACAGTTTTGCCATTTGCATGTAAAAAGTTTTTCCCTTGGGAGAGCTCTCCACTACTCCTAGGCCCATGTTTCCCAGGTCTCAGCACTGTCTGGTGACAGAGTGCCCTCACAACTCTGGTAGCATCAGTATCAGTTTCATCAACGTTGGTACACAGAGGATACCCAACAGCCCATACCACTGGACAACACAATACTCTTCACCTTCTATCACTTCTCAAAATTCATTATTCCTTTTTCTGATTTTCTGTGCTAGTTCTGCCTTCTCTACACAATTACCTGTTACATTTTCCTCAAGTGGAATCTACTCTGGTTTTGTAGTGATTCCATCTTGTCTGTTCTGTTACCAGTCTCTGTCTAGAAGCTGTTCGCTCAATTATTATTCCTTTGAAAATTATTTTAATAAAGATTTGCATAGGAAAGCTAAAACTGGAACACAGCTCTTCTGATAAACTTCGGATCATATCCTTGTACTGAGGTATCCCTATCTGTCCTACACCAGCAGATTTGCCCACAACATTGTGAAAGTCATATGAATAAGTCCCCCTACGGAAATGACAGCATTGCTTACGGCATCTTTTTGTCTTGTCCTTGGTTATTGAACTCTTTGATCCCTTACTACATTGCTCTCATTTTACACTGGCACAGCTTCATTCAAAAACAACGTAGTTTCACTGACCTGAAACTTGAATAAAATGAGAGGTGAGTTAGATGCAAGGTTGTTATGAAAGAATAGATCAAGGTGAAATGGATTCAGCAAGAGCCATTTAGGGGGAAAAAGAAAGGTGTTTCACTTGCATTCAGCAGCTCTGAATTTCTGCAGTTTTAGCTATATCCCATCCCTAACAAATATGAACCAGATGGTTCCTGTGAATTCTCCTTTAGAGCCAGGCAAGTTCACATTCACTCAACCAAGCTGTCATAACTATTTGTGTATATTTCTCTGTTTATAGATGACAGATTGCAGTACTGTAGTGTATATACAGGGGAAACAGAATAGAAAAAGGGGTTTACAGAACAGAAAAAGCAGAAAAAAATTTAAATCCTTAGAATGTGTTTGCTACTTGGTCTAGAAAGTTGTCTGCTACCAGAGTAGTGAAGTGTAACACTTTACGTGTTGGTTACCAGGTAGAAGTGATCAGGTCAAAACTGGATGGATTGCACTTACTCTATTTTATTTAATAATTCCAATGTAAGTGTGTCAGGCTGAAAGAGCACTCCAGGGTCCTCATCATTTGCTGAATTGCTTCCTAGTGACTCATTTAATAGCTTGTTCCTTGCTTCTTCCCCTACTTATGGAGTTGTTAAGCAGACCTGGGTTATGCGAAGTGTACTTGCCCCACAGACATGTTGGGATTTTGGATGATGGGGAATGTTTGGGGTTGGCTGGTTGTTTTTTCACTTGAGCCTAATGTGTTGATCTGTTTGCTTTCAAATTAGTGTTAGGTTCAGTGCCAAACACACAGAATATCCAAGTATATCTCAACTTACCGACCTCTGGTACACTTGAAGTGTAAGCCGGGGTTATAGAAATTGTACTTGTCATGGGGAAACACTTGCTTGGATGGCCTCCTTTTTGGTGAGTTCATCGTGCCCTTGACAAACAGAGCTCAAAACTTGAATCCCTGAAGTTCACTCATGGGCCAGAGGCACAGGTCTTTGTATCATGTCCCAGGTACATAGTTCAAAACACACGTATTCAGATCAGAGCTGATGTTCATTCAGGTGGCACAAGCGTGCTGCATGTCAGGAAAATACATTCCTCACAGATTGTTGGTACTCATCAAGGCAAAAGGAAGAGTAAATGCTCTCATTTCCATAGGAGGCTAAAGGTCCAAGATCTTAGCAAGAACATTCAGGAAAAGAGATTTACATAAGTGGTAATTTTTTTCAGTAAGTACTTTGGTGCCAGCTGCAAGGGCTCATGTGACACTACAGATGTTCCAGTGTGATTGTTTAGTCATGTCACATTAATGATTGCTGTTATTTTAACAGGAGTAAGTTCGGTGATGTAGCACATAGAATTTCATATGGCTGAGCAAACTGCTGAGATGAATTTTGCCTATGTGGATGTGAGAGAGGTTTTGTGAGCTTTCAGAGATGCAAAAGAAGGAAATGTCCTCTTCACTTGTGTTAGTAGGGTCAGTGGAGAGATGCTTGTATCAAAGGAATGATTGGAAAGACTGAGGCACAGACTTTACTTCCCTAGAAGAAGTAGGAAGATACTGGCTGAATTTGTTTCTTAGTTCAGCTTCAGGGAGGACTGGCCAGAATGTAATTCCATCTGGGTTGCTTGAAGAACAGAGATAGCATTGCAACAAATAATATTTTCCCTGCGTTAAGCGAAATTTATATAGAATGTTTCCTTTCTTTGCAAGCTTCAGTCCTCAAAACTCAAAATACTTGCTTCAGCTCACTGAGAGGCAGGCTGGGCACTTGTTTTATTCTAGTTTTATTACTGTATTTGCCTTCAACCCAATCATTTTGCAGGCTGTTTAGATGAGGGTTAGCTCATTGAATTCATCAGTATTTTAGGGATAAGCCAGACAGTGGCATATTTGAATGTTAAGGCCAGGATCATGTAAGCTTTTCACAGTGCAGATCAGATTGACTTGTGAGATTGCACTCAAAGATGACAGGAGCAACCTGTGTATTACGTGACCTGGCAAGTATGGCTACAGCCATTATGTGACCAGACTAATCTTAAGTCTGTAATGCCAACTTGTTAATAACATATTGCAGAGAAGGGATGTGGTGCCTTCAGATGAACTAACCTCAGAGACAGTGCTTCCAGAAAAATGCCTGCCTTTTATCCTACCACTTTTTCACATCCAAGGTACGACTGAAAAAGAGAGGTTGAAAGATCAGATTGGGGTCTAAATAAATTTTGCTTGTGGTCTGTATTGGTGTTAATGACTGCAGAATGAGCAGCCACTGAATTTTGGTGAAGGTATTATGTACCCATTTCAAGATAATCTCATTGCTGTCATCTTCTAGGAGAATGACAGTTTTTCTTGGCCTTAACTAATATTTTTTGGCTGTCTTGATGGAAGTAGTGTGAACTGGCAACAGTATTGGTGAAAGCCCTTCCTGCACGACTTCTCCACAGACCTGTGGTGAATTATCAGTTCTTTAGTCTTTTGGAGTAGATGTGATGCACACCAGACAAAGACTTCAGACCAGAGATATTTGCTATGGCTGGCTGTTGCCTTCTCCTTTAGGGGGAACAAGATGAGAGGTCCCTGTAGGAGTTCTGCACCTCCAGGGTGCTCGAGGGTGAGCATTTCTTGAGGAGCTTGCACAGGTGTGTGTCCTGAGGGCAGGGTGGGGAGAAGCACCATGTGCAGGCCTGGTCACTGACAGTCCACACAACGCAGGAAATAATTACCCTGTCCATTACCCAGGCAGTGCTCCCAAAATGGCACAGCTTGCAT
The DNA here is from genome assembly GCA_013397975.1 of Machaerirhynchus nigripectus. Taxonomy (NCBI): domain Eukaryota; kingdom Metazoa; phylum Chordata; class Aves; order Passeriformes; family Dicruridae; genus Machaerirhynchus; species Machaerirhynchus nigripectus. Next base: position 254,942 of record VZRQ01006958.1, read on the forward strand.
TGTTATGCTAAAGAGAAAGAAAAGTTCACATTTGAAGATAAAATGGTCCTTTTAGTTAAACAATCATACTGCTTATGTAACAGCTCTTTTAATGGTAAAGTACAGCTGGAGCCTGGAACATGTTGTTTTCAGAAATACCACGTAATGGATAACGATGTAAAATGTGGTAAATGGCACTGAAGGCATTAGACATGGGGAGAGACCTGAGGCTGAAACAGCGAGGATGCAAGTGCTGCCCTCCTGAGAGCAGGGGGTTTGAACCAGGCTTTAGTAAACCAGGGGAATGGGCTCTGTAAAAGTCGTCAGAGGACTGGCCTAATGAGCTGCTGCAGGAAGGACAAATGGTTCTTCTCAAAGCAAGGACAGGAGAGGGCCCAAGGAGAGGAGCTGGCACAGCAGAGACGGTGCCCATAGGAGGGAGGATTTCAAGAACTGGCAAGGGTAGAGGGGTTGTAAAGACTTGATGTGACAAGGAGAAACTGGAGGCAGAGAATACAGAAATTACAAAGCTCTGGCATTCTTTGCTCTTAGTTTACTGTAATTGTATTTTCATGCATAGGAGAAAGGCTGCTGAGTAATCTTGCTCTTCTCTTTCTTGAAATGGTAACCACTGACTAATACACATGCATACTAAAACACATACACTCACACCCACACAAACATGCAATTGCACAAAATTAGGAAAATTCCCCAACTTTCTTCTGAGATATTCAAGGTTTGACAAAGCAAATTCTGACTCAGTGTTAACTGAAACTGGGAGCATGGCAGTCAACCAATGGCATATTCACTCCAGCATATTAATTTTCCTTCTTTCCTTGAGACAGTTCACAAGCTTTGTATGTGTCATTAGCAAAAAACAGAGCTACAGATATGCTTCAAGTGTCAGGTTTTCATAATATTTTGAACTAATTTGTTCAATCTGGAGTAAAAAAACCTGGACTTATGGACTGTTGTTGTTTACAGAAAGCTCAAGGTTCATACTTAGATGTTATATGAATGATGAAACAAAGTTGTAAATATTTATTACTTAGTGGAATCATGTCTTTTGAAAAACACATCTTTGTACACAAAGCATTTGTAAATCCCCATTAGTGGTATTTATGTTTCCACATAAGAATTCCTCATTTGCAGCCAAAAAAGTATCTTAGGCTTAGATCTTCCTCCTCCATGTAATGGAATCACAATGCTGTCACTGACATCACAACGATTTTTGTAAAATATGATGGTAAGGAAGACTGAGTTCATTGTACTATACATATGTAAATGCCTCTCTTTCAGTAGTCTCAGAGGAAAGAAGATGCCAGAACGAATTCTCAACCAGCGTACATATTAATTGTCACCACCTTTCATGGGATAGTGAAGTGCATTCACACAAAGAAAGGCATTAAGAATCAAGGAGGCTGCACAGGGAAAGTGAGGGCATTTGAGTGAGACCTAAGGAAGCCACACGGTAAATTATATTAATCTAATTGTAATCCAGAAAATCACTCTTCCCTTGTTTGTGCCTATAATGAGGTAATGGTGCAGCTCCTCTGGCTTCAGACAGCCAGTACAGATTTACAGTGGGCTGTGGAAGATCTGGCTGCAGCACAAGTTCTTTGTTATCGCTGTACCTCTGTAAGGATGTCTGAGTACAGAACAGTTATTGCTGTAATTCGCAGCAGTGAACGTGAAGCTCAAAATCCTTTCAGTTTCAGAAGTGTAGGGAACTGGTTATCACAGAGCACAATTAATTGGTTGTTGATCCTGTATATTTATGTGCTTGTGTGTAAGCTTTCCAAATCTGGCTGCAGATAAGAGAACCACAGTATGACTAAATAATTGGACTGAAAGTTTTGCAGATAAATTATCTGGACAGAAACAGCACTCACATGGATATGCTTCTGTACAATAAAACTCTACTGAAAACTGCTGTGTGTGCTTGAAGTCGATGACCCTGTCTTTGACTGGCATCTGCTCAGGATTGAAACTGTTAGAACTATACACAAAATAAGGTTACCTGAATGAAAACAGGTAGTGCACCAAGTTCCCAGCTACATATTAAAATAAAGGGATGCAAATCAATATCTGATGACACCTACATAACCATGACTTGACAGAGATTCTGTCTTCAGTTCCACCACTTTTCACTTAGGGACTTGACTTGGGTTCTGCTGTTTGCCGAGGCACAGCTGTTCGCAAGCGGCTTGCCTCTGTAATTTCCCACTGCGTAGTCTTTGGTCATTCTGTGCTGCTTCTCTTCTGTGTTGAGGATGCTAAATGAGTTGGTATTACCTTAATGAACGCATTGGAAGTGTGTTTAATGCTGCTAGACTCCATATTTAAAAATACTTTTTGAAATCAAGGTGAGTATCAGTAAAGTACTCTCTTGTGGTTGTGGCTCCAATGACTGGTACAATGACTTAATTGGCATTCTTGTGCAGTGCTTGGATCCCTGCCAGTTAATGACCCATCGCTGCAGTCTACACAGGCAAATCACCCCTTTTGTCCCGCTCCTCAGGCTGATGGACTTCTGCCCAAGTAATGGCTGCAGGCTGCTATTCTCAGCTGGTACAGAGCCCAGCATGACCATAAACATCCCTGAGAGGATCATAATACGGTATATTGGACAGATTCTGATAGGCCTTGCAGTGATATAGTACCAAGACCTTCTGCTGAAGTCAGTGACTTTGCCAGTGGCATAGCTAAAAGAAGAAACTGGTCCCTACCCTGTTGTTTTCCCAGGTGATGAAGCACTTGCAGGCTCTCAGCTAATCTGTGTCCCTTTAGATGATGCAAGTTTTTGTGAACCCTTCATCAAATATTCAAAATAGTTTTAATTTTTGTTCTGCTTTTAAATTGTTGCATTGTCTCTTCCCCACAGGATTTTCCATTCTTCAAGCAATTATGGAAGCAGCAGTACAGAACAACTGGCAAGTGACAGCCAGATCTGTAGGAAGCATAAAAGATGTTCAAGAGTTCAGAAGAATTATAGAGGAGATGGACAGACGGCAAGAAAAAAGATACTTAATTGACTGTGAAGTAGACAGAATCAACACCATTTTGGAACAGGTATCTGCTTTTCAGAAACTGTGATCTCTCATCACATTGCTAATATTTCCAGAAGTGCTTATTTCTAGAAATGAATTAAGTATCCTTTGAGATGTGAGTCCCAACAACTGGCCAGTTACCTCGTAAAATAAAAATGCCACAGTGATGCTCATAGTTGGTGGCAGCACTTACATGTAACCTACCAGGAAATGTCTCTGTGATATATTTTCCCAAATGTTAATAATGAATTATTTTTAAGTAGGTTAAGAACCTAAAAGCTCAGCTGCCAGAGTACCATTACTGTAATCAAGGTTGCTTGTAAGGATTGCAGGACAGGTGCAGTTTCTTAAGTGGAACATGAAACAAGAAATAAAAAGCCAGTGAAGTATCACAATATCATCTTAAAGAATTCCCTGAAGGAAATACTGGTAATGAAAAATTCAGCTGCTAGTCCAAACGACTCACTAGTACTTTTTGGTACATAAAGCCCTCCCCTCTGCACAGCAGTGCTGTTGACAGGCTTATATTGTGGGTGATGGAGTCTAAACACCTTTGTGGGGGAAGAGGCATTTGGAGTGGCTGTTTTGCTCTTGCATGCCTTTCCCAGTGTTTGCTTTGTCCCAGAGAAATGGCCATACCCTCTGGCCATCCCAGGGTGCTGCCCAGAATGCCTGTGCCACTGGCTGTGCTGTGCAATGTGCTTGAAGAGGTGTAGAAAATACAAATTGTTGGCAACACATGCAGGACAGTTCCTTGCTGCCTGGGCTCAGAGCAAAGCTGGTGCTGGTGTGGAACCAAATCCACACTGCTTCATTATTCACAGGCATGTGGGAATTCACTTGCATTAAGACAGAGAAGCCCTCTGATAACTTCCACTTCATAAATTTAACTGTGGGTTCATAGCATGGAATAGATCAAGAGTAACATTTAAATTTCATGCAGCATTAGCATATCTCTTAGAAATGTTGTATTGTAAACTACCAATAAACTGACCTCACTGCCATAAACCCTGGGAAACATGAAAACTATATTGACTGTGTTCCTTCTCAAAATATTCAGTTCCTCTCAAGCCTTGAGGTGTATCACTGAGGGTCAGTCTGTGGGGACAGCCAGCTGCCATAGCTGCTACTTACAGAGCAAGGAAAGAGGTGCTCAAGAGAACAGGGCACAAGCTGCGCTAGTCCCTAACTCTGACAGCTGGTATGGTTCTGATACGAATACACAGCACTGCATTTTACACTGTATTTTTAGGCAATAGGGAGAGTGTTCTCTTCAGGGAAATTCATACTGAAAAGTGTAAGAAACTTCTCTTTTTTTTCTCTTTCGTTTGCTCATGGTTTTGGAAAAGATGCAAAACACCATACCTACCCACATCCCACTCTTCTGAAAATGCTGCAGGAGAGCATTTTCAGCAACTCCTGAGCCAAGCTTAAAGAGCTCTTTGGGCCCACTCTCAGCTGAGAAACAGGCCTTTTGTTTGATCTAACTTCATTTACATTTGTTCTCGTTTTTTCTTCTATTGTCCAAGTGAGACGAAAAAAGTCAAACCATTTCAGTGCCTAAAAGGAAAGCTACATAACAAGCAAACCATAAAGCAAAAAAACTGGCGACTCTTTTCTTCTGCTGCTGTTCTAAATTCAACTCTAGTGAAGTTTAAATTTTGTTAAATGTATGATTCAGTTTTCTATCAATATGATTAGCATCTGTTAAGTAAAAATTTGCTACTGGGGCCTCCAGGTTTCCCCAAACTCTGCAGTACATGCCAGTGCCCCTGATGCTAAGAATATCTTCTGTCGGCAATTTCCAGAGGTTTTTTGATTGGATACTGAAAAGCAGTGACTTAAATTTCTGCAGGGAAAGTCACTAATGGTGGATGGACCCTAGGTTGATAGCTGAACAATTATTTTTTTTAGGCTTTTCCTTCCATTTCCTCTGCTTACCTTGTTAACTTCTCATAAAGTAGTTAAAAGTTTTCACTAAGATATGTGGTATTTAAATCCATCCATCCAGTTTCCTCAAGGGAGTGGAGAGTTGTCTTTTTTTTAGCCAACTGTGTTTGCTGATAGCATATTATTGAGGGGAGAGATAAGTCTGGATTTGCATATTTCAAATCTAGTGTTTTATTGCAGTTTAAAAAGTCGGTTCAGTGCTGTGTGTGGAGTCTAGGAAGGCTGCTCAGCTGAGAAGCAGTAACATCTGAGCCCGTTGCCACTTGCTGATGCACAGTTGCAGATGGGTTTGAAGTTTTCTCCCAACATCAATAAAAGGAAGCCAAGACACTCCACCTGTCTGAACTGCTGTGTCAGAGCACTGACGGACAAACGTGTCCCATGGAGGGTTGGTATCGGCTGCCTCAACCCAGCTGCTTCTCCATCCCTCTCCCTTTTTCGGCCTCCTAGGAGCACAGCTTCAAAGGTCAACCCTCCCATCAGCTTCTGGGAGTGATGCCTCCCCCAGAGCGGGGCTTTGTGTGGTTACTGTGTGGCACCTGCTGTTTCATTCTCTGAGTCAGCAGCAGCATTTGCCAGTGACCCTGGATTTCAGAGGCTTAAATAGAACTTATTCAAGAAGAAAAGTCATAGCAGAAATAAACAGACTGTAAACCACTAAATAGTCTACACACGCACTGAGTTTGCTATCAGACTTTTGGGCTCTTGGCCAGCCCATTCAGCAAGCTTGTCAGTGCTCTGCTCCAGGAACCATGTATCACAGCTTTGTGTTAGTGCTTGGATTCAGTGAGAGTGACCTCTTTTCCTGTATCAGGCTGGTCAGTGTGTGCACTTGTCTTCCTTTGATCCTTTTTTCAACCAATTCAGACCCGGGTATACATCTCTTCCAAAAATTCGGGCTTATCCAAAGACAATTACACATCTGGGGATTTTCTTCTGAGACTTCAGGTCATTCTGGAATATTCTGTACCTTCCTCCAGCAATGTACAGACGTGTGAGTCAGAGACCTTGAGTATTCCATATGCCTTTAGCGTATGGCACATGTGTATGTCCCGACATTTCCAAGATCTGTAACCTCTCATATGAAGTATTTATTTTCTCAGGGCTATCTGGTACCTGATCTTCCCAGCTGTAAATATGAGGTCAGAGAGAGAGGCCACCTCAGCTCCTACTCTGCCTGGGTAACTTCTTTTGTGCCAAGTTTCATACTGCAGGCTGATCTGTTTTCATTCCCCATTCAGAAGATTTTGTGATGGGCCTTATATTTTGTCCTGGAGGTGGGTACCCTGCCCAAACCTCTTCAGCTGTAGAATAGGGGGAAGCAGAGAAATCAGTAGTTACTCTGTAGGTTGCCATCTGTTTATTCATTTGTCCTGTAGTTCTATAACCACTGAGCATGTGGGTCTATATCCTCCCTGCACAACAAAACTATATCCAATTCAATCATCTACTGGCCTCTCAGGCATACAGATAGCAACACTTATATCATGCAAAATTCATAAGCTCCCCACACTTCTTGTCCCTTGATGCTAAAATATTCTGTATTTCTTCACAGATAGATATAAAATTTTGTTCTCATAAACAGAAGAACATTTTCTTTGGAGATCTAACAGTAAGCCTTAGCCTGTTCAATCATGTATTTAGAGACATATTTTCAAGTTAAGAAATATGTTTTTCTTATTCCCAGGATAATAAGCTGTATTTCAGACTAGAGTGGCTTTATGTCCATTTAGAAGAAAATCTCCTGAGGGCAAATGAGGAGGAAGAAACTCCATTCAGGATCAAAATGGTGAAACTTTACAAAAGACCTGTTTATTCCAGAGACTGCATGCTTTTATCAAAAGGACACTATCTCCAAACTTAGTCATAAAGGCTAGGCTCCAAGGCAATGTCTGTATTGAGTGAAGGCATCTCACAAAGCAAAAGCAATATTACAGTAGAGAATGCAATGCCCAAAGTTTTACAGTGACAGCCAGACTGTCAAAGACAACTTAAAGTGAAGTACCTCTAGGATTAAGAAGGGTAATCTGATTGACTGAACTCTGTCCTGTGCACGCAGTGACTGTGACTTGACCTTCCAGTCTGAAATTTTGAGATTAGGATGGAGGTGTGCAGGTTTTCAGTACAGCCCCAGCTGCCTCTCTCTGCAGAGCTGCTCAGATCCCAGAGGAGTGTGCTCACTGCACAACAGCTTTCACATTTAGGGTGTCATAAGAATAAACACAGAACTGCAGTATTGGGTTGACCAACAGTCATTAAAAATAACAAGGAAAAATGTAATTGAAAAATTTCTAGACCACTGTCGTGTAAACTTCCTGGTTTATGTGTTCCATAATAAACAGATGGTCTGGTGGGGGTTGTGCCTGTTTGCCTGTTTAAAGTGTTAAAAGCACTTTAAAATACAATTGCCTACAAATGCAGAGGGACACTTGAAGCAGAGCTATGGGTAGCTTCAGCTTCTGCTTTGCTTTTGAAGCCCAGCAATGCCATGTCCTCTGAAGGTACTGCACTGCTTGGAGCACACCCTCCAGAGCAGTGTGCCCGTCGCCTTCTCCAGGGCTGAGGGCCACAGCCGTGTCACAGGCTGATTTTGTCCTCTGTCTGGAGCTGTGTGGATCAGAGGATGGGGTTCAGCTGAGGCTCCAAGAGAGTATCTGCTTTGTAGATTGTTGTGTAACATCACTCTGAAACTGGTACAGTTCATTTTTACATTTCCAGTGAACTAGAAACTTAAAATTTAGGACATTTCTTCATTAGGTACCCATGAGTATTGTTGAAACCAGGATGTAGAGCAGAATGAAAGGTCACTTCTTTCCCTTCACACCCAGGGAGTTTCAGCAGCTCGTGAGTCCATATGGGCATTTCCTCCCATATGGGACGAAAGGGGAATTACTTAGGTCAGTCACCCTCAGGACACAGCCAGCGGAAGAGTCAGTAAAGAATGGGCATAAGTCAAAAGTGACAGCTTGTATCTGCCTTAAAGGGCCTGCTCCTGTCAGCTGTGAAACTCATAAAGGGCAGGAGATAAATTGCTAAAGCAGAGAGAGTAACATCTTGGGTTAATCTGCCCCACATACAGCACATTTCACACATACCTGAGGGAAGAATTTCTAGCTTGTAAAAAGGAATGTCTCTCCAAAGCCGTCATCCAAATTTCATAAACCAAGCCAGATTCTAAATGACAGGAATTTATCAGAGCATTAGTAGTCATCCTGCAGAATGATTGAAGTAATGGCACACAAAGCTTTAAAGTGTTCAAAAGACATTAAAGCACAGTTTTAAATTTATCTGATCAGTAGTAATAATAATTAATACCAGAAATGCCTCACTGTAAATGTGGAAGCTGCTGTATGTAGAAGATTGCTGCCAAGCAACTCTTGTTTCTAGTGCCAGGGGTGTATGAACCTGAAGTCACCATTAGAGTTTTTATTTTTCTGTGATTGTAGCAATTACTCATTTTTTGTTTCATGATAATTTATGGGATATAAATGCACACACCAATGCAAACACATACATCTTCTTTTAATATTTTGCATATTTTTACCACAGTATTTGTAGTATGCAATTATCTTGTTACAGTCATATCTATATGGCAACCTCTGCAATGCCATTAAATGTACAGAGAACCAGAATCTTTGCTCACTTATGCCGTTTCAAGTGGAGAGTCAACCATTATCCTGGAGACAATATTTAAATTGATATCGTTGTGCTCATACAGAGATTGTATTTGCTTTGAACTTCAATTAATAGGTAGCTGTAAAAGCACAATTTGCTGCATAGTTCACCTTTCTGTGCAGCTTTTCAGTGCACAGAAATGGTGCATGTGTTTACCCTGAGCCCTCAGAGGGTCCCACTCACTGTTTAGCCTGTGTCCACACTGTCTGAGCTGCTCTAATTGTTACCCTTGTGGACAAGTCTCTGGAGCAGAGGTCCTGAGGGCCCTTGGCAGTCACCTTTCCCTGTTGCGTTTGGTGTGCTTTGGGAGCAGATGTACTCGTGGGTGCTTCTCATGCCATACCTGGGCTGGAATAGAGGATTTGGTCTTTCATTAGTTCTACAGGTATTTTTCAAAAACAACATTAACAACAAGTGTTTTAAAGACTCAGAGTATTTGAAGGAAAGGGAGAGCTGGCTAGAATTTGTTCATCATGTAATCCCCTGAATTTTTTGTTCTTCCCTATTTGTCTATCTCCTCATCTCTAATAGCTTTGGGAATATTTGTCACCTCTTCTAAGTTCCTGACTGATTTTGAAACCCCTTGCTCACTCATCTCTTCCAGGTTTTAAAAATCAGTTTGTATATAAGTTCCTTTGTTTCAGTCCTGGCATTTAAACGTGGTTCTTTCTTATACATAAAGGACAAGCCCTCTCATCTTAGCAGACATTACCTTAATTTCTGCATCTGTCCCTCAAATAGTTTAATGCTTAAAACTCTGCTTCTAACCAAAGGCTTTGCTTAATTAGTTTCCAAGGCAACAAACCATCTTGGCGACAATTCAGATGAACCAACTGCAGGGAGAGGAAGGAAACACACTATCGGAATGAATAGTAATAGCACAGTACCGCTGTGCAAACAGGCGTTGTACATCACCAGAGACAGCGCGACAGTTCTGGTGTCTCATCAGCTCATTTACAAGGGAAGAAGTCCCAACTCAGTAAAAGAAAAGCTGCACAAGAGTGTTTGTCTTTTTTCCACAGCTCACTAAGCTGGGACTAATGGCTTCAGTGTGATATGAATCACGTATCTGGGGGAGGAGGAGAACCACTGGGGCTTTTCAGGGCCCCTCGTGGACCAAGGTGTTTCCGAGTGCATTTCATAAAGCACAGTTACACTGCAGTTCAGACAGCAAGGTTTTCAGAATGGGGGCCACCCCCCTGGGCTTTTTGAGCCCAGCTGCTGCTGATGCAGTCTGGAACAACCTGACAGTGCATAGCTAGATTCTTGTGGGGAGACGGCCCCAAACACGAGGTCCGGAGGTGTGATCCAGAGCTGTGGTGCGTTTGCTCCAGGCTCCAAATGGGTTTGGATCAGGCCATTCTGTGGCAAAGTATTATCCCAGGCAAGTCTCTCACTGATTGTAATTATACATTCATATGGGATTCCTGTCTCTTATCCCACCCTCTTACTTGTGCAATTCCACCTGCCTCTGGGGAGCAGATTAAAGACATCAGGGGCAGCCTGGACTAAATTTATAGAGAATGAGGCCCTATAAGTCATCAACTCAACTCAAATACAAACTTACCCCACAGTATGCAACCAGTAAGCTGGAAAGCAGCATAATAATTTTAGAGAAAATGAATGTTCCCAGACTTGAAAAAACGCCACGTTACTAAATTAAATTTGTTCGTGTCACACCATGGGAATGCATGTGGAGGTATAATGGTGCATGTATTACTGGAAACTCTTTCTTCCAAAATGTGTAATAAATAAAATTATCACCAATATAAACAGACCTTTAAAAATATCCCAAGTATCTTCTGTCCTGGGAAAATGCATGTAAAGAATCAGAAAAGAAAAATATTGCTGTATCTTTATTCCCTCATATGAGTAAAACAGCCACCCCTGATGCATAAGCTAAATCTAGTGAAAATAAATTAACTCTTCATAATCTTTTTCAGTTCATGGTTTATGCACCAAGTTATATGTGGAATATTGCAGAGTGCTGCTTATAGTGAAGCAGAATAAACCTTTCAGACTCTTTCAAAGCATTGAAAAAAGCAATTTTAGTGCAATTCCAGTCACAGTAAAATGCTGTTTATAATAAAAAATATAAGAAATAGTAAGCTTGTCTTTCCTAGAGGAGATTGCACAGAGGTTTTTTTCTTAATTTTGTAGGGCATTTGAAAAGGATAGGAAATGCTTAAAAAGAAAGAAAGAAAAAAAAAGAATGGCTACTATTCAGTATTGTTGGTCTGCTTGAAGGCAGTGCTCTGCAGTACAAAACCCCTTCCAAAAAATTCTTGTGTGAGCATTGGGACTGAATTACTGCGACACTTCTGGGTTATATCCAAATAATAGTTTGAAGTGATCCTGACATGCAGTAATAGTTTATATAAGCAGAATTCTTTTTCCATTGGACTTTGTCCAATTCCAGGGAATAACTCTGGGATTTTACTCTGACATGCTGATGGGAAGTATGGTGAAAATGGGAAATTTGTGTGTTTTTAAAATGAAAATGATGTGACTCAGTTTACCTATTTTCTTCCTTTCCTCCCCCAGTGGATATAGATCCTTTCATATTTTGAGCAGCTAAGACTGAAGAAGTCTTGTTTACGCTGTGGGATATGAAAAGAAGAAATGAGCATTGTTTATGTGTGTGTGTGATTGCAAGGGTGTGCTCTTAAGGGTGCTGGATGTACAGTTTCACGGTATTGAAAGCCAAAAGGGACAGCTGGGTGTGTCCTGTGTCACAGCGTTTGGGGACAGGATCCAACGGGCACTGAAGAGCTGCCTGTCAGTGATGTGGATACACCATCACACTGTGTGACAGTGCTGAAGCATTGCTGGTTTCTGCAGAAGGTTTGGACAGCTAAGAATAAATGTAATATTAATATTATTAGCAATCTTTGTGAAAGTGGCTTCGGGTGCTGTGAAATTCAGGGAAGCACGCTAAGCTGGAAGTCAGCTTTGATAGTGGTGGTTTTGATCTACCTGATTCGGACTTGTAGGTCTGCAACAAGAGCTGCTGAGGAGCAAGGAGGCAGCATAAGGACAGAGAGGGTATGGGAAGCTGGAAATGAGGATGGTACTGTGGTGGGACCATGTTACACAGGACTGGAGCTGCACTGTAGATTGAAGGAAATACAACCATGAATGTTGCTAGGGAAAGCAACTTTTCTGTGATTTCTGTGAGATCTAAAGCCTCTGTGGGAAATTTTAGGTGAAATTTAAATTTCAGGAGAACTTAGGATTTTATAGAGGCTTGAAAAAGTACTGGAACTTCCTTGGATGTTAACTCATCTTTCGTGATCATTTCTCAAGGCAGGATATTTCTCCAAAAATATACTAGAACTGTGTAGACAATTTAAATATTATCTTTTTAACACTACCTGTGTGTGAAAACCACCACTGCAGAGTAACATATGTAATAAGTCATTTGCTTCCCATAAATACAGCTGCAAAAACTCCTCCAGAACACAACTGGATTTTTATTTTATTACTCTTACTTAAGAATCTAAAGAATTCAGTAATTAAAAATTTCTATGACATCTCTTCAAGGAAGCTGTCTGGGAACGAGTATCTTTTCTTGAGGATATCTTGGCAAAGTAAGGGGGAAAGGTCTCAGCAATTTTGAGTATCCTTTTCATATGGTACAAAGAATTTTTGTTGTGGTTGTAACAGCCCCTTGTATCTGATCTTGTTTTTAGTGAACTAGCTTCAAGTGATGAAAGGTAGTTTAAGTTTTGATTATTTTTGACGTGAAGGTATTTGTATTGAAGGATGTGAGTTGTGGAGATGCAGTCCTGAGAGATATAACACTGGTTTTGTCTGTCTGAACAAAAAAGAAATTTTGATGGAAAGTTTATTTAATGAATTTTATTCCACTTAAAGAGTAAATAATTGTGATTATGAATGGCAGTTACGAGGAATCATAAAACTCTCCTTCTCCATGTGCTCTAGGATCTGATGTTTTGCAGTCTAACGTCCTTTAACAATAATTGTACCAAGAGATTAGTTAATCTGACAATATTGCTAAGTCATATCAAGGAAAATGGGTTTAAGAAAATTTTTCAGGGCACAGAAAATTTTGTCAGCACAGTGAAAGAAATTAGGAGAAAGTATCACGCCCTCAGAACCAACGTTGCAGTTTGTGCTTTAATTTCTGAAATAATTTCTAATGTAACCTTTTATGCACAAATTAAATGTGTATTCCACTACACCATGTTCAATCAGCAAAAGTCAGATTAGTTATGGGAAAAAAAGGTTTAGCCATATGGAGGAAGAACGAAGCACAACACAGCTTTCAGATGTTGCATTTTGTTACCCTCCAAGGATTAACATACACAACCATCATCTGTCTGGAGATGGCCTAAAAGCAGAATTTCACTCTTGATGTGACTATGATGAAGGAGAGAGGCAAGGGACAGAAGGACACAAGAAGGGGGCCAGAGGGGGAAAACTAATGAAGTGCTTCAGAGGCATCAATTCCCTGATCCGCCAAGTAAATTTTTGTCCTCTTCTTCTAGGATATTCCGGTTCTCTAGGAGAGAATCTCCCGTGAGAGATACATTGCAGAACAGCCAAAAGCTGTTTGAAGAATGTTTTATATGCCCAAACAAATGATCTTGGTATTGTGCTATAGAGAAAAGTGAGAATTTGGTTTTAACGTGTAGTCACAAATGTGTAAGTTGGCAGTAGCATGGAAGTAAAATGCTTAGGTCCATATACTGCACAAAAAACCAAAATACATTAATTGGGACTGTGTGTGGACTTGTGACATTCTCTAAAGGGCATAAAAGGTGGATGAATAAATCTCAAATATATATTCAGTTATTTTTTCTGCAACAAATAATATGTGTGTGGAATCTTCATCTTAATATTTAATACATTCTTCATTTAATATTTAACTCAAATTTCATGTAGTAGTCATTCTTCATATAAATGAAATCATTGTTTACTGCATATTTTGCAACATCACTATCCCTGGGGCCAGATTCCTGTCCCTTTAATACCAAATGAAGAGATAAATTGCCTTCCCTGGGTTTGCGCTGTAGTTACAGTCAGAAGGTTTTGACCCATTGTATGAGCTCCTGCAGAATGTGGAAATGGTTTTGTCTCTGCAGAATTAAAGGCAGGACAGGCATCACTTGTTTGGCAGTGACAGACCACCAGTAGCTGGGATGTGTCTTTTGTCACCACAAGATTGTGTTTCCTTTGGAACCTCATATATTGGCACTGGTGGTGCTGATGTGATAGAGGCAAAATCGTGACACCAAAAAAGCCCTTTTTTATAAATTTACTGAGGGAAGATTGAACCTTGTCTAGTGTTTATAATCCTCAAAGGGAATTTGGTCTTCCTTCAGAGGCTTGTGTGTAAATTGGAAAACAGGTGAGTGGGCTCTGCAAGCTTACAGTAAAATTTAGCTACGGAGGTTACAAGGGATCTTATTTTTACTGTGATACCTGGTTAGATGAGGAAAGTCCTGTTCCCACAGGAGAATTTTTATATTCTGTTCTCCTCCTGTTTTTCCTACTCCTCTCTGTAAAATTTACGTGACAAGGCGTGACCTGTGCAGAGCAAACACAGTGAGGAATGATTGTGTACTACTGTCCTTTGCTCACATGGTAACACTCTAGGAGGTGACTGCATTGCTGTTTACAGTGCACTGAAGCAGAGAACTGCAGTGCCATGGCTGCAGACCCCGTAGGCAGCTCCCCCACTGCAGGAAGGGGCTGCAGGAGTGGGTGGAAGGCCAGGGAGAGGACTCTGAAGTGCTTCCTAAGTTCCTCCTTTTCCTGAGTGTTAGAAACAGCTGAGACGTAGTACTTACAGATGGCACTCGAGAGAGGTTAAACATCTTGCGAACATACTGACAACTTTTTGGGCCTTGCCTTCAGTTTCTATTAAACTAACTGGGTGGTCACCCTGATATTCTGTTCCTCTCCTTTCTTCATTTTGTCCTGAAGACAGCCTAGCCAGTACCACTGGTTCAATAGGGTGCTGCATCACCAGGCACAGCTTTTCACTCATTCAATCCAATATAGGTAGGAGCTGCTCAGATCTGAGATAAGCTTCAAGTAACTCCATCCTCAGCACAGAAATGCTTTCAATAGGGATCGGAGCTAGAAAACACCTGACCTGCTACCCAGGTGAGAAGACAGTGTGCTCCACAATAATTTAGGCTTGCCAGGCAGTTATTGCTGTGCTTGATATCCCTCTGTTCCCATGAAATGCAATCAACACTGATAGCTCATCCTGACTATGCTGTTAGAATTTTTTTAGCCCTGAGTCCATTTATCAGTTTTGCTTGTTTGCTGTAGGAAAGAAAGAATTGTGTGATCACATCTGACGTTTGCTTACTGCTTTGAAGGCAAAGGTGTCATAATTGTATTCCTGTAGCAAGGTATAAAGGCACATTACTGTCTAATTGGAGGTAGCTAAGTTCTCCTGTCCTCAGAAATGTGCATGTATAATTGAAAAACAGTAGATTCTTTTTTAAGTGTGGGCTTTTTGCAACAATGGAACCCAAATTAATGTACAAATAACCTCAACAAAGACAACAAAATACTTTTTAACTCTGATCTTATGGGAAATCTCATTTTTCTTACTACTGACTTACTAAAACCTAGGAAAGAAGAGCTCTAGAGTTAACACTGCCTCATTGTTCCCAGATATGGTCACATACACACTTTACAGCAGGTCAGATGTCTGCCTGTCATTCCATTAAAGTGGCATATTTCTGCCACTTGTCAGGTATGAAAAGCACAGTAAAAATTTTCAGACCTTCTTTGTGGCAATACTGCCTGTCAGCATCAGTATTTTATGTTATGGAAAGATCTAATAGACTCATAAAATATTGTGGTTTTGAGCTGTAGATGAGGTAGTCTGTACTTTTGTGATCTAGTTTTTTTATTTCTTTTCTCATTTCTAAATAAAGGATGATAAATAATTTTGATTAAACAGACTAAACTGACCAGATGGCAGTGGATTCAAGTGTAGGGAAGATATGCTTGTAACAGGTATTAATTGGACATGGTAGTTTGCCTTTCACTGCTGCCAAAGTCATGATAGCTCCTTCTCTCAGTAAAAGTGCAAGCATATCCTCTTAGCTTGTATTTTTCAATGACTTTTTAAAATTAAAGCCCACAGAGGCAGGAAGGTAGATTTAAAAATGACTGAAATGCTGGGCTTAGAGGGTTGAGATCAGCAACACAGAGGCCAGCCAGAGGTTAGTTACTGTTTGGGGTACTCTGAGGGTACTGGGGCTAATCCTGTTTAACCTCTCTCTGAGTGATCTGAAGGTTGTGGGATGGAGTGCAGTCTCAGCAAGTTTGCAGATTATGCCAAATTAGGAGGAGTTTGATACACCAAGTAGTTATGCTACAATACTTTGACAGGCTGATGAAGTGAGCAGAGTGGAACCTCATCAAGTTCAGCAAAGGGAAATGCAAACCCCTGCACCTGAAGAAGAATAACCCCATGCACCAGTACACACTGGGTAGAAGCTTCCTGGCTGGAAAGCAGCTCTGCAGAGAAGGATCTTGGGGTCCTGGCAGCCAAGCTGACCACAAGCCAGCACTGTACTGTCACAGCAAAGAAGGCCAACAGCATCCTGGGCTGCGCTGGATTAGCATGGTCAGCAGGTCACTAGAGGTGACTCTTCCTTTTCACTCTGCAGTGCTGAGGCTGCATCTGAAGTGCCGTGTACAATTCTGAGCTCACCAGTGTAGGAAAGACATGGGTGTCCTCATGAGACAATTACCATTATTGCTCTAGAAATACCACAATCATTCATACCAACTTAATATTAGCCAGTTAATATCTTTATTAACTGCTATCTTCCCAAACTGTTAAAAAAATCTAAAAGCTAAGGCAAAAATTTGTAGTTGCCTATTTATTATAATGATGACTGATGCAGTGGAAACCAAATTGTCTTTATGCTTGCATTCAAAAAATAACTCCCCTAGGCAAAAGGAAAAGTAAAATTGCCAATGATAACTTAATTTCTCAATCTGGCATATAGGTCTGTACTTCAAATAAGCCTGGTGCTGACCAGCGGATTTTACTTTTATTTTGAAAACAGATGCATTTTAGTTATGTTCCCTCCAGATGTTCTCTTAATTAATTGGAAATATCCAAAGACTTAATTAAAAATGCAAACTTTATTTGATTCTATATCAAACCTGACATTATGATTTTTTTTATCTACAAAGTAAGAATTATGTAGGATCAGAAATCTGAATTATTCATTATGGTTTCCAGCCATTTTTTTCTCTTCTCCTTTGTTCAGTGTAAAATCTTATAAGCTTTCTTTCAGTCAAGGTGAAAGCAATATTAAGTCTTGGAAGTCAAACTTGTGAAAGACATGTAGCTCTGTGAAATCCTTGCCCTTTAATCCTGGCTTTCTATTCACCACCACTATTCAACATCCCAATTCTGTATAAGCTTCACAATATATCAGCAGTTGATGAGATTTATTTGTTATACTCCTGTTATACTGTTATACTCCTGTTTTCCTTCTTCATAAAAAAGCTTTATCCATCGCTTTGCTCCCCTGGGAGTAACACGTCTGTGATTGCTGGGCTCGCTAATCCAGCAGCTCCCTTCAACATGCTGGACAGTTGGTACAGGGTGCAAAGTGAGGGAGGGGGAGAGTTGTACTTGTTAAGATTTAGGACAGCTGTGTAGTGTGTAGTGAATTTTAAACACATTGTTAAGATCCAGTTCAATGGTTATGAGCCAACATGGTTGATTGTGTGAATAGAAATGCTGGCAGGTCAGTTCTGAAAGACGCTTTATGAATTAAATGTAGTACCTTGGACCTCTCAAAGGTCTAATAAACAGAGTCATTTTGAAGACATGACAACAGATGAGACTAAAGTTGAGTCTGATCTATGCTAATGAGTCCTACATTTCCTGTTTGCAGTATTGCTCCTGATGTCTGTAGCAGCTCCATGTATGTTTTTCTTACAGCCTCTGACTTCATCTGTGGTGATATTTTTCTCTTAAATAAACACGTTTCTGATTAGAAATGTAAAAGCTTTCTTAGTTTGTTAAGATTAAAACCACAAGGAGTATTGTTGTTCTTAATTAAGTTTTTTGTCTCTAACCTGCCTTTAAGGTGAAATTAAAACATACAGAGAATTCAGTATGCAAATAGCATGCACACCAGATGATCTGAAGGAAGCCTGCACATTTCCACAGAAAACAAATGTGAGTGTAGGAAAGCAGATGCTTTCCACCAACAGAGTGTACATGCAGTTCTCAAGAGGACCTGAACAGCAATTTATTTTCAGGCTGCTGGAAGTATGCAAATTCCTACAGAATTAAATGTAAATTTAAAAGAAATGGCATCTATTAAGGACAATATTACCCAAAGAGGCAATTGGGAACTTAATAATTTAATCAAGAACTTGAGCAGGCTCAGCAGTATATCTAAAGTCAGTGACTCAAATGTCATCTGTTTTTCACAAAGACATAAGTGGTTATGTTGTCTTTAAAGTGTGGTGTTTGGAGTGTTTTTCTGTGACCATGGAGTACGTTTGTATCATTATGTATAGATTTTCAGATGGTTCTCCATGAAAAAGCATCCTATGTTCGCTTGAGCTGCTTGTAGGATATATACTATGATAATACTTGTGTGTATTGCCAGCATTATGTTTGCTATTTTTAACCCAGCAAGCCTGGGTAAAATGGATTATGTCCTGACACGCATGCAATCATCACAATTATAAATTAAATTCTTATTGGTGGATGTTCCACATGATGGCTGTGGGACTGGATGGATGTTTCTGAGACTATAATCTGAAGGCAAGGGCACAGTCTTGCACAAGGGGCACGGCTGGGGAGCCAGCAGCCAGCTGTGTAGACATGGGAAGCGTGTTTTCCTTCCTTACGCAAAAGCCAGCGTTCCTGGAGTGGGGGTGAGCACACAGGAAGGCAGAGTTCAGGCTTGCCAGACAGTGCTGCCTCCACTGTTGCCTGTTACCTTCAGAGAATCCAGCTACTGAGTTCATCCTGCTGCCCTTTCGTCTCTTAGCAATTCCATTTAATGACTGTTTGTACAGAGAGATGCCCAAGTGAGGTCAGCAAGGGCAGGAGATGTTGCTTAGTAGAATGTGCAACATAACATTTAGAAGCAATTTTGACAAAACATGTAAGGTCAGATGTGTCCATTTAGATGCACTGGAAATGACAAGTTTTCAGACCTTTAGAGAGTTGTCAAAAAGCAATGAAGGTTACTGCTTATAACTTTGGGAATTTAACTTTAGACATTCATGTATGACAAGGCTTGGCCAGGGTTCTTGTAGGAAACTCCCTGTACAGCTTGGAGCCTACCCAGCCCTGCTGTGCTGGTACAGGTTAGTGAACACAGTGAGTGGCTGGGCTGTGTCCTGCACCTCTCCTACACTACACAAACAAGGAACAAAGTAAACAGGAGTTTACCTTGGGCAGATACAGCATTACCTCATTTCAGAGCAGAAATACTTGAACTGATAACTAACATTAATCTGGTCAGCAGTGAAGACACTGTGACCACAAGAGTGAATTTGCCAGGTAAGGTCTTCTCTGCAAGTGGAGTCTTCTCAGCCTTGTTCATAAAGAGTGAATTACTCTTTGTTGTACTCTGCCGGTGTGTTGGAAAAACACAAATGACTACATCTTGCCTGTAATGCCACAGATCTGGAATACTCGTGCTGCCCATGGGTTGAATATGGAAGATTACCAAAATGTTCATTCTCTGTCTCTTTTCCACTAGTTAAGAGTCATCTTCTTACAACTGAATAATATGTAATGTTTTTCTCCACACAGGTTGTAATCCTCGGCAAACATTCTAGAGGCTATCACTACATGTTAGCTAACCTGGTAAGAACTTTTCTTCATGCAAAGTATAGCTGCATTTTAGAGGGTAAAATATTCTGTTCAGGTTGTGGAAACTTTAATCAGGAAGTGGAAATGCATGGATGAGTTCTTGGATTTTGAGAAATTACTTCAGTAAATACTAGAACTGGTATGTCATCTCTACTCAGTTATGGTCTTTCTTTTGTCAGAAAATGCCATGTCTTCTAATAATTTTAAAGTAATGATTTAATTATATGTTTTCCACTAATTTCTATTTTCATAAATTAGATTCTTGTGACTGTAGTTTTCTTTAACATATTTTGAATTTAAGCACTCCAGGAAAAATAATTGTAGCATATTTCTGTATAAGTGGTAAAAAGCTGCAAATTAGAACAATTCCATCAAGTAAATCACCAAGGCCGTTCAGCTTTTCCTTTGTATTTCAGAGTGAAGGGTTGTGCCTGTGTATGTGCTGACCTACCAGGAAGAGGCAGTACATTTCTATCTGTATCAGAGCTTCTTCTGGAGAGTAGGATTGACTTTCAGGGATGTTTGTGATGCGTTTGAAACACCATCTACTTAAGTTCCTTATAAAAAGCCTTGTATTGTAATTAATCCTGCAGGAAGACTTATTTTTAAGCTCTGTGTTTACTGTGAGTGGAAAAATTTGCGTTTTTACTAATTAGCAATCCTAATTACTCAAAGATTCTCTGTATCCATGTTTTGGTGTGATTAAAGCAGAAAAGACAAATTTTAAAATACTCTTTTTTAGTATAAGTACTGTATGACTTTAGGATGTGTCATTTTACATTATAAGAAGCAGTCATGATCTCACTTATTAGCTCGTGCATAGAAATACAGAGGTTCTTATGCTGGGTTGCCTTTTAGTATGTGTAACCATTGACATTCAGATAGACATGACTGCAATCAAGTCATACTAATCAAAAAGACTCCAATTTACTGCCTCAGGTATAAATAACAAGAGTGGGAGAGAATCATCCCGTTCTGCTTGCACGTGACATGCTGAGTGATGCTGTGACGGAGAACTGCCTGGCAAGAGATCGAGTGGTTTTCTTTCCCAGCGCTGAACCTTTGTGTTCACTTTGCTGTACAAATGGGATTTGAGGCCCTTGACCGGTTTTCACCATGATCAGGATAAAAGAGGAAATGCTACTTCAAGTTTCCCTGCTGTTTTCTTTCTGACTGCCAAATATTACCTACTACATTGCCACAACCCAAAAGGGAACAAAGAAGATGCTTCCTGTTCAAAGAACAAGGAGATGTTTTAAATTCTATTCTATACTACTATCCTAATTTTGATAGTAGTTGTCTCCTTGGTTTTCAGCTAACAATAGGGACATTAATCAGTGTCTTTTGTGCTGCACTTGTAGCAGGTAAAACTGAGCCAGAGAAAAGGGGCTTTGGATGACAATGATTTTTTTTTTCTACATGTGTCCTCCCAGGGTTTCACAGACATTGTTCTGGAGAGAGTAATGCATGGAGGTGCCAACATTACTGGATTCCAGATTGTTAATAATGAAAACCCAATGGTTCAACAGTTTCTACAGCGGTGGATGAGGCTTGATGAAAGGGAATTCCCTGAAGCCAAAAACTCACCATTAAAGGTATTTATTTTAACCTGTCAGTGATGGACATGATATGCTTTCAACAATTCTTTGGGAGTTTTTAACCTCAGATGTGTGAGTGTGATACGGATCCCTGATGGGAATGTCGCAACATTCGCTGCCCTTCCAGAAGAAAGAGGCAGAGGCTGTTAGACACAAGTGCCCGCTGTGGTGGGAGTTCCTCAGAAGCAAAGGCTTGGTCTTGCAAATCCTGTCACTGTGCAGTGGATATAAAAACTTCTAACTTGAACCTCTTGAGTTAGTCTTGAGCTGGATATGTGGCTAGTTAGGGTAGGTTTTAGATGCAAAATGTGGATTAGTAGTCCATTTTAATGATAATAGAGAATTTCACATGCAAAATGAAGTCGCTCAGGATTCACTAAGGAGCCACTGCCACCTCCTAGTTACTGCTGGCAGTTGCCCTCATAATCTAACCGTCTGTTTTGCACCACTGTCCTTTACTTAAACAGTCTGACTATTACAACTGCAAGCAATAAAATTTTTCAATTTTTTTTGAATGAAAGTCCCAGGTTCACCAAAACTGTCACAGATTAGATGAAGTAAATGCAACTGTTATTAGGAGACTTGCAACCTGTTACTGTCTCACCCAGATTTTTTTCTGCCTCAGCATCTCTATGATAGAGGGGGAAGCTATTCACTGTCCAGTCAAGGAGTGCATCAGGGAAACTGTCCAGGCATAGAAGTCATAAATTCTTCTAGGACCATATTAATAATATTCCTATTATGTTCCTTCTTTCTCTTTGTCTTTTGGTGAGATCTGTTCTTTTTCACCACTATCCATAGGTGAATGAAACCTGGGTTTAGTAGTATACAGACTGTCTCAGGGAGTGCAAACCTAAGAACCACTGCCCTCATGAGACAGTTCATGCCTTTCCTGCTTGATTTGGGAAGGTCACATGCAAATTGATGGAACAGATTCGGAATTCAAAATTACTTTAATAAAGTGGAGAAATGTCTTGGTATAAGTAAGACAAAATTCAGGAAAGCATTAAAATACTAGATAGGAAGGAAAAATCAAGTCCAGTTTCCTTGCACGGGGGGCACCAGGGTAGGCAGTAGCACTGGGTTGGGCTACAGATGGAATAGGAACCACTTACAAAGTTCTGCTCTTTCTGGCAGTGCCATTCGTGAATGACTTGTGCCATTTGGAGAGATACTTTTCCATCCCTGGGATCATGTCATTTCTGTGAGGGAGGAAAATTACCTTAATCCCATGCCATCCCACAGCCTTGCTGGCATTTCAGAGGAAGCAGAGAAAGGCAAACAGAGGCCCACAAAAACTGGATTAGTGTATTGTTGCCTGTGGATTAGGACTTAGTCCTGCTTTCTAAAGCTTCCTAGCAGTGATGCAGAAGTGAAGATAAGTATCATACTAATCTTAAAAGCTCTGAAATACGTGAAGTTAACCTGAGATGATTTTATTCCACTTGAAAGCAATTTACCTTGAGGAAAAAATTATTCTTCCTCCTTAAAAAAGAATCTTAAGTATATGGTAGAAACAAAAAATTACATTACCTTTCCACAAATGTACAGCTCATTATAGAAATGTGCACAGTATTTGTCAATCAGACAAAAAGCATACTTAAAAATTGATGTACAATATTTTTGATTAGGAAATAAAATTGCCTAGAGATTAAAGCCCTGATGTTTAATTTATTCTGTATTTTATCAGCCTTTCCCTTCTTTCTCTCTTTTTTCTCTTTGCATGCTCATGCATTTATAAGTAGAATTCAAATAAAGTAGAAAATTAGATAGCTCTCTTGGCATGACTTGGAAGGGACTGCATTAAGGTTACTGACAATTGATGCAGTCTACTGAAAAAATTATCAATGTGTAAGTTTTATGTAGGGCTAGATTTGACAACTATTACAAGACTTTAATAGAGGAACAAATACCTTAAAAGTACTGTCTAGTTCTGTATTGTGTGGATTGTGACGTATAACCTTTGTTAACTTTCTGAAAGAGGAGAGAGTGATTATTGCAAAGCATCGCAGGGAGAGGTAAAGGTGGGCAGGATCAGAAGAATGCCTGTGCTGTACAGTCAGAGCAGGAACCACCACCCACTCCCAGTAAGTTTATAAACTGCTGTCATTTAAAGCTCAGTGAAATGTCTGCTCTGTAACCTTCTTCACAGCCCTACATTTGCACTCTTTTTTATCAGACACAATTCTCTTGATCTGCACATGCAGACACACCTTGTTCTGTGCAGAATTTCTATGGCTTGATATCAAACTGAAGAACTTGCAGTAAGATAATACTCAGTTTTAAGAAATGCAGACTCTCCAATTGTGATATGCTGCCCTACAGGAAAAAATTAATTTCTGAATATAATAAATCTTATCCACAAAAAGAGTAGCTGAACAAGCAGTTGAAACTTGGATTTCTGCCTTTCTAATTCACACATGGGCAGCAGGTCTGGTGGCCTGAACTCCAGCATGAGGTTCCTCAGGAGGCAGGACCTCTGTGGTACCACAGCCAGCCGAAGAAGAGCAGGTGCACCTTCCGTTCTTCATTTCTTCCTTTGTAGCGATTTTGAGGATCATTTACAAGGGATTTGAAATCTGCTCTCACACAGCACATTCGGTCACTCCCAGTAGGTCCATGCTAAGAGAGTCTCCTCTACACAGACCCTGAAATTACAGGTGTGCTGTAATGCCAGTGGAACGCAGGGATGTCATATACAAAGCCCAGAGCACTCTAGGAGGGAAGAACTTTCAGACAAACATATAAATGTGGAAAAAATATGAAAAAAAAACCTCTTTGATTACATTTCCCAGGTGATACTAGATTTATAGCATTGGGGGTATGGGGGGTGCCACCAGGTAACATGCAACGAGCAGTGAATGAAGTTGACAGCAACAGGAACACGTAAGTTAGGTTTTCTGGGGATTTTGTTCAAGAGCTGCTGCTACACAGAGCTTACCACCCTCTGCAGATTTATCATGGAGTAGGGGAAGGCAGATGGGGAATTACCAAGGAGACGTAATGCCTAAAGTGTGTTTTGTGATTACTTGCCTGTATAGCTGTTTTCTAAGAAAAGTAATCTTATCTATTCCTTGCTGCAGATGCTACCTAATCAGGATTGTGATCCAAACAGAAATGATTTATGTTAACTTTAATTCAAAGCTGTCTTGGCAATCTTGTTGAAAACAAAAAAAAAATTACATAAAGCAAAAACTCAAATATGAGCTTTTCTTTGGTATCGGTATGTTCCAGCATGGAATTGCAGACTTTTGTAGTAAGCTCATCTAGATGAGCACGTTTCCAATTAAATTGAAATTTTATGCAGCTATGAACTGGTATTGTTATTTTGCTGCTATATGCTATACCGAATGAAAATATTTTTAATTTTTTAATTGTTAATTTAATTTTAATTTGTTAACTTGGGTGAAATTGTTATAAAGCACCAGCTGAAAGAGAGCGAGCAAAGGGATCTGCAAGCATGATTCTTCTGTTCTAACGAAGAGGAGGACTTGACCTGATACACCTGGGGCAACTCTAAAATTGCAGTTTGTCACCATATTTTCTTTGAATCAATTGCAGTACACGTCTGCACTGACCCATGATGCAGTCCTGGTCATAGCAGAGGCTTTCCGGTACCTCCGAAGGCAGCGTGTGGATGTCTCCAGGAGAGGCAGTGCTGGAGACTGCCTGGCTAACCCTGCAGTGCCATGGAGCCAAGGAATTGATATAGAAAGAGCACTGAAAATGGTAAGGACAAAGATAACAGCTGAAGAACGACAGCAGCAATTCTATAGTGCTTGTGTCCTGCTCCATGTACACAGAGCTTCTGTACTCACACAAACAGCTTGCAGCTCCTCAGGGGGAAAAGGGTAAAATGAAAGTTAATGATGAACTTCAAAGAATGGATAAAATAGATTCAGTAGAGGGCAAGGTGTAACATACCTAGCTCTCAAAACTTTGGTGAAAATCCCTCTGGCACTGATGCAGCAGCTGTCTGATTGTCCCCACCAGAGCACCTACAATTCCCCAGATCCCCTGTGACACCCCAGCTTCCCAGGAGAGTGAGCATGAGCCATTTTGCAGTCAAACAGGTATTGGGGGTTTCTAAGTCAGGCCAAGCCTACAAATCTCACTAACAGAACTAAACTGGGTCTTTGGCACATGTATTGTAATTCTTGCAGGGATAGATGTGTTTATGAACTTAAACACGTGTGCAGTTTTGATAAATTGCCAGTTAAAAAGTCACCTCAGATTGGTTTAAAACAGTGGAGAAATTGTTGGTCATAGCAGTACTGATAGATCTCAGCACCAAGCTGAACCTAGGAACACTTTAGCCTCCAACCTGTTCTGATTCCTGGCATAATTTTTCACTCAGACAGATAACTTTCTGCATGGCCCATTTTTTATCTCTAACACTAATTATGGCATGGGATCCTACCTCACTTATGTCTCTAATTTTCTTGATTTTTAACTCTTTTTAGTCTGCTGTTAGTGTTAAAGCAAGTGACAACAGGAAAAATTGGATAATGTTTGTGTAGATACAAAAGACAAGACTGCTGCTTTTAATCTGGCTCAAATACCTCTCAAACAAACCTGGTTTTTTGACAAACCTGTCACTCTGCAATTGCTTCCACATGCTGCCACCAAAAGTGTTTGAGTCCTGGCGAGCCTTCTTGCCTCAGTACAGCCAGGTTTTGCAAAGTGCTGAGTTTTCCCACCAATGATAGAAACAAATTAAGTTTGAAGCCGAAAGGTGTCCAGTGCACAAAGCTCATGTCTCAGTGGGCATCAGGATGAAGCCAGTGTAACAAGCTCTGTGAGACACCCAGTCACTGCTGTGCTAAGGCAGCCAGACAGCTTCCCGTAAATGCCAAAGGCGGGCGCAGCAGCTCATATCTGGATGCAACTTATGCGTCAACTACCCTACAAATGCATTTGCTCAGTCCACAGTTTATAAGACCTCTTAGGGTCAAATTTGGTTTTCAAAGTGCAATTCCATCTCTCTAGCTTTCTGGAGACAGGAATAACTTGGATTTTTTTCCAGCCCCCTGTGTTGATATAAACTATTTTAAGAAAGATTCAAATCCACTTACTGATAAAAATAAACTCCCTATATGTCAGTGTGAGTTTGGCTCACTGGATAACTTGGGGTCCATGGAATTCTAGTTGTTTTATGTAGCCTCATACATCATCTCTAAACAGTGAACAGCAGATCAGTCACCAGCCCTCAAGTTTGCCTTTGACGAGTCTAGCATCACCTCTTCCTGTAACTTCATCAGTTTTTGCTAAATATCAAAGCTAATTTGCCCCTAGTGAAGTTTGAGACTGTTACCTTTTCTGCCTGAGATGGCAGCCTGTCAGTGTTGATAACTGATAAACAAAAATCCCTCATCCTTTCATACAGGCAAATAAGAAATGCTTTTTATTTTTTTGAAACAAAGTACTTTATACTTCCCCTTCAGATGATTCATGTGAGTAGGTAATGATAATGACTTACCGTCTGTACACCCATCCATCCTGACAGACCAAAACTCCATAAGCAGTAGAGACAATTGTCTGTGCTCATTCAGAGAAGACATTCATTCCTTTCTCCTGCACTGGGATTGATCTTAAAATAAAGCACTTCCCAGAAAGAGCAGTGATATGTCATTCCAGTCTGTACTGCAGATCGCTCTGTGCCATATTGTGAGAGGTTTAACTGCACTAATTGTTGCATGTGCCTTTCTGAGGCCCCGTTCTGTACCAGTGAACCCAGTCTGACCAAGCATGGCAGAATCAGTCTTTCTTACATTTAACATACCTGCGGGGCTAATTTCACTTAAATGCAGCTCACTCTGGCAGTGAGTCACCAGCTGAATGCTAACAAATATGTACAGCTGGAAGACAGAGAACGAGGATTGGGGTTGTTTTGAACAATACCATTGGCTGTGTCAAAAGCAGTACAAGTGTCTTACATAGATAAAAAATAAAGTTAGTCTTTTATTAAAATATTTTTCTATTTATTCCCTCAAGGTGCAAGTTCAAGGAATGACAGGGAACATCCAGTTTGACACCTATGGGCGGAGAACAAATTACACAATTGATGTGTATGAAATGAAAGCTGCTGGATCACGGAAGGTGAGTTTCAAGACATGAATCCAGATTTCACACCTTCACAAATGTTTATTCCAACAAACTAATGAAATTCCAAAATACCAGAGATGCAGTATAATAACAGGGTCCTGAGAAGCCCCCCTTCATGCTGTCTCTATCCCAGGAACCTTGTTCTATTCAGTGCCCGGACTAAACCATTCACCCCGCTTAGCATCTTCACTGGTTTCTATGTCAACTTCAAACACAACTTTTTCCCTTAAAACCCTTCTGGAGCTTTTTTGCTGCCAAGCATAGTACCTGCTGTCGTGGTTCTGTGCTTAGTCCTATCTTCTAAATTCCTCTCCATCTTTCCCTCCCTCTCCATATTGGGCTTTGGAGCCATAGTGAAGCTGGAACCAGTGAAACCTTCTGAAATTAACAGAAAATAAGTTCGGTTTAATTAGAATTTCATACTTATTCTCTTGTCTCCTAAATAAAGTATAGATCCTAAGTGGGATAGTTGCCTAGATCAGTGTTATTAAAGAAGTTTAAGGCAGATTTTCAAAAATCATTAGGTAGACAGGTTCACAAAAGTACTGAGAAAAGAACGTGTGTGGCTGAGTCTTGTAAATCCCCCAATTTCACCCGGAGATAGGTACTTAACCTGCTTAGTCACCACTGAGACTCCTTAAACATTTCTGCACATTTGATAACCAAATACCTCTAAACATGGCCCAGCTACTCGAGGAGGTGTACAATACAGAGAACAGTGCTGCTTCTGTGTTGTGCAGAAATACAAAAGCTATTGTGATAGCCTAGTGATGCAGCCAAAGGTCAGCACCAGCCAGCTGATAAAGTCACCTTGTGCTCAGAGAGGGTTTTGTGTCCCACACTGGAGATAATGCGGCTGTGCCTGCGTTGCTAACGATGTCTGTGCATCTGCTCTAAAGCCAGCTCAGGCCTGCAGGGGATGTGCTGGATAAAAATTAAAAAATCAGAGAATTTTACTCAGAATGCTGTGCACTTTATTGTCTTGTCTATAGTATGTTCTTATGCTGTGGATACATGGGAATTTATTCCACAGGCACCATAATGATGTGAGTTGAGATAGGGAGAATTTTATGTGTATTTTCACTTAGATTTTGTCTGATTTGCTCTTGGGATTGAGAACATTTATTATTTAAGGAAATGGACATAAGGCTAATGTAGTTCCTTAATGACAAAAACAGTGAATGAGAAATGCTACAAAGTCGTATGTTTTGACAGTTGCTCTTACAAGTTCAGGTACCAGACTCCTTGTAAAGGTATGTAATGAGGTAACAATCTCCATTTTTATAGGCTGGTTATTGGAATGAGTATGAAAGATATGTGCCAGCATTAGATCAGCTGCCCTCTAATGACACTTCATCTGTGGAGAACAGAACTATAGTAGTCACAACCATCTTGGTAAGTTTTATGTTCTTAGTGTGTTTGTGTTTAGGAAACAAGGCACATGACTCCTGAGGTGTGTTAGACACCTTGTCAGGAGGTAGATGTTGCATACTGTGTGACTTCGAGTGACTGGAAAGTTCAGTACCTTCCAGAGACGTTCTGAGGGCTTGACCCTGCTCACTTATATATGTATCAGTGAGTCTGCTCACTGGAGGAGCTCACTGAGCTCACCATTGTGCTTTGCTGCTTCCCAGACACTTGAACTCAATTAAGTGCCTCGTGTAAGTGAAGTTATTATGCATGCATGTAAATGACCACAGAGATTGGCATTCCTGCTGTAGAGTCAAATCTTGCACCCCTCACTCAGGTACAGCTCCTGTAAACTCAACCCCTGTGGACTGAGTAAGGGTGGCACACTGAAGCCTGTAGAGAACTGGAACTGCTCTAGCACTGGGTGAAAAGCAGCCTTTACCTGTGCAATTCCAAAGGAGCAAAGCTCTTCCTGTGTGTCACGAGCAGCAGCACCTGTGTCAGTCCCAACGCCTCTACAGACCTGCTCTGTACAGCATGCCTTGTGGCTTTTGTGCTTTTTACAGTTCTACTAAGCATGAGTCAATTTTATGCTGTTTCCTGAAGCATTGTATTTTATACTCCTATGGATTTAGTGAGATACAATCAGCATTTCAACTAGAATTTTCCAAGAAGGCTAAGGGAATTCAGTGACAAAAAATGCTGCAGAGGATTTTAACCTGGCTTCCCTTGGGCTACTTTGAAAATATCGCCATCAGAGCCCCATTCTTGGCCACTGGGGCCTTAGGAAATAATGTTGATGGTACAGGTGTTGGATATGTCAGTCTTTAAACACTAAAACTCAAATTATTACTACGATGATGCTACTTGACTGTCTAATCAGGCCTAATTCTGCAAACAGCAGTGTAACTTTGTTTAAAAAGCCTGTTGTCTTCAATGGCTCCTTACTAGGAATACAATCAATTAGTATGTGTGGCTGTAGGATCAGCCGAGGATTTTTATACTGCAGAAGTCTACCTTTCTAATTTCTGTACCAAAGCAGGAAATATTGTAAATACTTGCCAGTTATATAAAGGATAGTAACAGCTCTCATTTTGTGTGGTTTACAGCTGTATTTTACATTCATAGACTTTTGATCTTTACTTTTGTTTCAAAGGAATCACCATATGTAATGTATAAGAAAAACCATGAACAACTAGAAGGGAATGAAAGATATGAAGGATATTGTGTAGACTTAGCTTCTGAAATAGCAAAACATGTTGGAATAAAATACAAACTGTCAATTGTTGGAGATGGGAAATATGGAGCTAGGGACCCTGAGACTAAGATATGGAATGGCATGGTGGGTGAACTGGTCTATGGGGTAAGTTTCTCTTAACCTTCATTTTAATGTTCTTTATAAAAAATTATGCTCGAAGTTAATAAACTGCAAAATAAAGATCATCTGTTTAAATACTACCTTTAAAATTCTAGATATTTCTTTGTATTGCCATTTTTATAGTCTACTTTTCTAATTATTTCATTGCAGGAAAGTGTTACCTTTTCACTGCTGTTCTCCAAATCAGAGTCCACAAAATATTGAGAAGTAGCATTGGGCAAATTTCAAATTCTTGTTTACAGCAGAATTTCCAGTTTGCTCTTCATATGCTTCTTTTTAATTTGCCAGATCTCCTTTTTCTGTATCAGTCTCTTAAGTGCTGGGGTGGTGTCCTTCTCATTAAAGGTCTGATCTGGGATTCTGGCCCTCCTGGGTCACTGATCTTGGTTTGTGTTTGACACCAGACCCAGTTAAGCCCATGGTTGCTTTTCAGGGTAAGAAGCAATGCAGATGTGAAATCACCCACATTTTTTTTTCTTTAAACCCTGGGTTTGGCTTCAAAAACGAACTGTCAGACAAAGAAAAAAAAAAAAAAAGAAAAAAAAAGCGCTAATTCACTGCATTCCTCTTTATATTTCTATATTGGGTGTGCACCACTTTGTTTAGTAAGAACAAAAACAGTCCGGAACTGCCATTTTAGAAACTTCTTTGAAAATGAGAATTTTGGAATACAGATAAACCAGATGGAAGGGGGAGAAAATTGGCTTTGCAGAAAAGACTTCTCGAGCTGATATTTCATCTTTTTTTTCCTCAAATGCTAATGAGATGATTTATGAATCCGCCCAAATCTTTTTTGCAGTTTATTTTTAAAAAGCTTTCCTTTATTAAAAATATCTGAGCAGAAGCGCATATTTCAATTGCCTCCTTTTGTTCTGTGGCTGAGTGTAATTTCTAAAAGTCACCTCAAAATTTCCTTGGGATAATGCATCATCATTCTTGCAAAATGTTTGGTGAGATAATTCTTTTCAAATTAATCAGTCTTTTTAAGTAATTGCTAAATTTGCACAAGTTTTCTTACTCTGGAGCAGTCAGTCCTGATGCCTGATTTTGTAATTGGTAGCCTGTTCGATTTGAAAATGTTTTATAGAAATAACAATGTTTTTGTTGTATTGTATTATGGCAGGGAGGGAAATCTACTGATTAGAGGAAGTAAACGGGGTTCTGGACCCTTGGATTACTTCTTTGCTTCCCTGTTGCTTTGAGGTTTGACATTATGCAAATCTTCTGAACTCCCCATGCCTCAGTTGTGCGATTTGGGAAACTGATGTTCGCTCTCTCAGAGAACACAAGTCCATTGAGAACCTCTGAAGCAAAGGTTTAGTTTAGTTCCAAGCAAATTACATTGCACTGGAAGCCTACACCCTCAGCTGCTCTGTGTGTGGTTCAAGAAATATCAAGAGTATCAGCTGTAATTGGGTCCTTTTAATGTACTTGAAAGTGACAAGCAATGAAACTGTTCATTCACTTAAAAAATAACCATACCATGTGGAAAAAGCATGGCAAAAGAGAACCCGAAATTGCTGGTAACAGTCAGAGCACAGGGACTGTCTACACTAGGGGTGGAAAGGTGTGATGCAGGCTACAGCTTTTTTGTCTTGAGCCAAGTAGATTAGTCTGTGCAGCTGCTGGGCTGTACAAGATCCACCTGGATAAAGGGCCCAGAAATGCTCTGAGGGCTGGAGCACCTGTCCTATGAGGAAAGGCTGAAGGAGTTGAGACTCTTCGACCTGGTGAAGTGAAGACTCCAAAGAGACCTTAGAGCACCTTCCAGTACCTGAAGGGGCTACAAGATAGATAGAGAGGGATGTTTTAGATGGTCATGTAGTGATAAGACAAGGGGGAACGGCTTTAAACTGAAAGAAGGTACATTCATGTTAGATATTAGGAAGAAATTCTTCATTATGAGGGTGCTGAGGACTTGGCCCAGGTTGCCCAGAGAGGCAGTGGATGCCCCATCCCTAGAAACATTGAAGGTCCGGCTGGGCAGGGCTCTAAGCACCCTGATCTAGTGGAAGATGTCCCTGCTTATTGCAGGGGGCTTGAACTAGATGATCTTTAAAGGTCCTTTCCAACCTAAACCAATGTGTCATAAGCAGGTTAGCTGCAGCTGCCTTTTCCACAACCTCTTGGGACCAGCCTAACTCTGAGAGCTCTGCCTCTTTAGCATCAAACTTAGCCCTAACCATACTTGTGACCTTTCCACACCAGCAAAACCAGCCCCGCAGGCACCACAGACCATTCCTTAAAACAGCCCCAACACCACCCCACCATTCTTATTTTCCCCTACAAAAAGGTCAGTTCCTTCATATTCTGAGCAGTTTTCATCTGTGTTTTCTCGTTAACAAAAAATTGAGGAATGTTTCTCTCCCTGACCCCCAACAGTTCCTGTACTCATGCTGTGAGCTCCGTTACTGAAGCCTCTCCACTGCAATGCTCAATTATTCAAAGGTCAGATGTGTCCCGTGAGGTTTGAGTGCAGACCCAGGTTAATGCTTCCAGCGCCGCACTGCTGAGCCAGCTCCCCAAAGTGAGCTGACAAGATGCATGGAAATCCACCTGGCTTTCTGTAAGCAGGGAAAACAGCTCTGAACTCCAAACACAGACCTCAGCAGCCCTCCAGACCTTTTCCCAGCTCTATTTGCAAACACTGTGAAATACCCTTGGCCTCTTCCTCCATCCGTTGAGAGGGGGCTGTGTACCACACTCACAAGGATGTGCATTAAACCCTTTGAAGATGAGAAGGACTCTAGAAGTGCTAATTATTTGGAGCAAGTGCCTCATTTACGTGCTGACTTTCCTTTATCTCTCACGGGCTTAAAACTCTATTAGGGAACTAAAACTGTATGTTACCATAATGCCCCTGTGAGTCTTGTCGGCAAAATGACTGTCAAATTTGGCTCCTCTGGATTCCATTTTGGGAAGGCAAGAGGCAGATTAGATTTTAAGTACCTTTGTTAGCATCTATGGAAGATAGACTTGGTAGGATAAAAGGGGCCTGATTGGTTTTGGTATCAGTTATCCAGCAGCTGAGCTGAGCCGTCACAAAAACACAATCCTTTAGATTGCATTTGTCTCAAGTGATAAACAGTGAGTAGTCATTTGTCAAATACAGCATATTCCTGACCCAGCAGCCTCCTTGCCACCACCTGGCACTGCTGGGGCATCTCAGCCGGCTTTTTGAATACTGACCCCTTTTTTGCATAGCCCCATGCATGCAGCTCTTTTCTAAAATTGCTCTTAGGACAGTCATAGGAAGTGAATGGCTTGTCATTTTAATGTTAAAGCCCTAATTAACTGTATTTAATGTTTGGGCTGTGCCAATTCATTGTTAGTATTGCTCTCACTTCCTATGGAATGCAGCACAGAGTCAGGGGAGAAAAGGCAGCCTCCAGACCACTTCATTGGAGGGGAGGGGTGGGTGGGATGGGAGGGGGCTCAGTGTGCACTGAACTGTGCCCAAAGCAGCAGGGGTGATGTGTCACCGTGCTGCAGGTCTGGAGGGTGGCACAGCCCTGGCTCCAGTGTAAGTCTTGCCGGAGGTCGGCATTAACTAGGCCAACTGGAGCAGTCCCAAGAGTTACACGTTGCCATTTACACACTAAAATACTTCCCATTAGAAATTCTCCCTCCCCTGTCTCATATCACATCAGGTCTGGTTGGAGGGCATAAAAGTCTGCTGTACTGTAGGGTCCCTGAAGTCAAGGACAATCTCAGCTGTCCCTCTTGGGCCTTCCCTTGTGGCTTTGCATTGTACCAATGCACCTGGTTGCAGAGGGATGGCAGCCCTGCAGGCAGGGAATTCTGCCTGGGCAGATATTCCCAAACTCCTTTGCTTCAGGCAGAAGAACCCAGCAGTCTTGTTAGGGAGGAACTAACAGGTCTTTGTGGTTTGTTAGCAATTTTAAAATGTTAGTGATAGTAGTAATAGTAATAGTAATGATAATTGTAATACTAATTAATAACAATAATGAAATTCAGCATAAAAGGAAATTTATTTGGTTTTTCATAAATAAAAAAGCATCAGTTCAGGCTGAAAAAGACTCCTGAATTTTGCTCTTTCACTCTGATGGCATCAAAAGAGAACTCTTCATCCTACCAAAAAAAAACCTACTCATTCAAGCACTGCTATTTTTTTAAACTAAGAGAAATTTCCAAAGCATAGTGGAAACTTCCAACAGAATAAAAATAGAAAATAGGTAAAGCTTTTTTCCTGGACATTTCAGAAGAGGGAAGTAGCTAAATCATTATCAGTCCAGGAGACTGAATCACTTTTTAAATCTAACCAGCAGAGCAATCCAGCAAAGCAAGCGCTGTCCTGCAGTGACCCACAGGCTGAGGATGTGCCCTCGGCTGGGGCTGAGGAGCAGCAGCATCTCCCTTGGCCCCTGTGCTCGGGCCTTTGTACCCACCAGCTGCTGAGCACTAGACAGTCTTCTTTTCTCTTCTGTAGGGTCAGCCTCTTTCTGTAGGCTTTTATTTCTTCTTCCCCTGGTAAAGCAGGCTGCTGTTCTTCCTTCCCTGTTCAGCCAGAGGAAGCCATCCCTCCCCAAGCCTGATGCTTTTCACAGCGCTGCGACTAATTGACAGTAGTTTTAACACAGATCTTAACTGTAACTACAAATGCTTTGGGAATGAAAAGAGCAGCCAGACCTTACAGGCTTTAAAACTCTGCTCAGGTTAAAACAAGCCTTTATAAAAACCTCTCAATATGTAAAATAGCACAAAGGAATGAAGCAGGGATGTAAAGGACAGGCAGTCCCTGGAACTCGGCAGCCTCCGCAGTCTGTCAGAGTGGGACCACCAGCACACCTCCCTGCCTTCAGCAAACTAACCAGCCTCGTGTGGTGCTGGCCTCTCTGGCTCTCCCAGCAGCATGTAGAAATACTACAGATGGCACATACAGCCTTTGAATCATAGCAGAGAGGCAGACTAATTCAAATCCTACTTTTCCTTAAAACATCCCACATGTTCTTAGTCTGTGGCAGAGCCTGACTGTGCCATGAGTGGGTGAAGCTTGTCCTTTGCTCCTCACTCCTGGTTTCTGCAGGGGGGAAGCGCAGCTACAGGTCCCCAAAGGCAGCTGTGTGATGCTGCTGCCCTGCAGCTCAGACAGACCCTTGTCCTGTACACGTGGACAGATATGGGGTCCCTGGCCGGGCTGAGCTGTGGTGGGGGACAGGGTCACAGACCTGGCACAGAGCCATGCTGCCATGGTCCTGGGCTTTGGCTGACCTGGGTTCGAGCACGGGCAGAGGAAGCACACATATGTCCACAGCCCCAAAAGCAGATGTACCCTTTATGTCTCCATCTGTGAATGGCAGGAGTGTGTCAGAATGAGCTGTGGGCATCCACAGAAATCACAAATGGACTTAACATTGATGAACTGTGGCAGACAGGGCCAACTGCCGTTTTAACACATTAATACCTTTTTACACTGCTCAGCTAGGGCACATTAAGACTTCAATGCAGCATGTTGCTAGTCAGATATCACCTGCTGGCTTTAAGTAAGTGTGAGCTAATGTGATAAAAACACATTGCCCCCGTGACCTGGCCTCTCAACACACCCTGGGTATCCTTGGGGATACTGGTCTGCCTTTGCAAAGGTAGCTCTTACCAGCCGATACCACAGGTGATGTGTTGCTCTGTCTGACGCTCTTTTCTAGTACCTGGAAACATCAGACTGCACTGAGAAGTGTTAAAACATGCTCAGAGACAGTCACCATTGCAGCGCAATCTCTTCTGGTGCCCCAGTGTACCTGCATGTAGCACTTTTGGGTGCCCAGAGGTTTGGCTGCCAATGGAAATCGGGCAGTGTCCCTCTGCTTCAGTCTGCCCACAGAGTTGGGGTGCTGCCTGGCTTCCTGTCACACAAAGTGACTGCATTCCAGACCCACTTCTTGAAAAGTGACCCTTGAGCAAAGGAGGTGTTCAGTTCTGCAAGCAGAAGTGACCCAAAGCATGTACAGGCAGGAGCATAGCTCAGATCTCTTGCTGTCTCTCGTGCATAGCTTTGAATTTGGGAGAGTCATCGGTAGGCCTGTAAAAACAAGAATTCCATCCCTCCTTTTGGATTACAGAGGTGGAACATCTTATCATTTTTCATTCTCCATGTAGAAGGATATTTCCATTTGCTATTTTTTTTCTCCCTCTCCATAAGAGTCTGGAGGTTTGCAGCTCCCTGGGGTCAGCTTTGAGCAGAGTGGGCAGCGCCTCTGTGTTGCCTGTCCTTTCTAAATCCATCCCTCCCACACTAGTAGGCAAAGACAGAACAAGCCTCAGAGGAATCCATGACATTTCTCGCCTGGCTCAAATGCAGTGAAGATGATGTTTGAAACACCATTAGTCATGAGTGATTAGCAAAGCTTAGTTGTTGAGGTTCTTAAACCCCTCTCCAGTTCAGTACGAAGAAGGGCATGTTTCTGGTTGTGTTCTTTTTAATCGAGCTCAATTTGTATAGGTTCTGGTTATCTGCAGCCATAACAGGGAGGGAAATTCTCAACAGTGCTGCAGTTACTAATGATCCTTTAGGGTGCTTAGAGCTCTCCATAAGCCTTCCATTTCAAATACTATATCTCTAAATAAATAAGCAAAGAGAGAACTGTTTTTTAACCTCCCCAGTGCAGCTAATATTCGGGGAAGTGGTGAGCAACCAGGCTTGGGTGTCGGATTGTAGCTGGTCCACTCTCAGTGCCCTGGTTTCCCAAGACCCCGTGTGTGAACCCATGCTTGTTCCCTCTGCAGAAATCATTTGCTGCCATGTTCACTTAGGGATGAGGGTAGATTTTGGTGTTTCTGATACAGTGAATGCCGTTGGTAGGAATGGTAGGAAAGCAGAAAAGACTGAAATGTATCAGAAAATTAGTATTTGTATTCCATTTAATATTAAAATGCAGTTTGAAATTATTTACAAATCTATACAGTATGATATGAACATGGTAACATTCAGAGCTTTAAAAAGTGATTTGTCTGTGCTTCAGCATCAGCTTCATCCCCCCACAGAAACATCCTGCATGAACTCAGCTGGGCACGAAGGAGATACAGACCTTATTGCATGCTGCATCAGCACTTAGGAAGAGTTCTACCATGTCTACTTTGGCAATTAAAATACTGCTTTGGAAGAACTAAAATTCTCCAAGTCCACGAAAATGCTCCAGAAACTAAATGCTCTTACAGCTGTAGCAGCCTTTCCCTCCCTTGATGGGGTGTTCCAAGGCTGGCAGTCCATGTGCAGAAGTGCCTGGTGGGAAGGCACCTGCCTCCCACCTAAGCTTCACTTCACATGGAGCCATTGCTAAGTCTCCACAGGGGTCCTGATCCATTAAGCTTGCTCTAATAAGGATTAATTTGTAAGTACCTCATTAGTTCAACAAGAAGTACAGTGGCATGGTCAAAGTGTTTAGTCTTCCAGCTGGCTGTGGACTCTGACTACATTTCAAACTGATTCTGTGTGAATTTCATCCTGACTGCAGACACCTAGTATTTAACAGGAGCTCAACAAGCAGCAGCTGTAAGAGAAATATATGTTTTGGGGGAATTCCTCAGTGAATAAGTTCCAACATCTTCCGAAGATATTACCTCACTGTACCCATATCCTCACCTCCAGTCTCTTCATTACTTAGATGAGGAACACATTCATCTGCAAAGCCAGTGAAAACATCCAGGCATCCAAAGGCATTTTCAGTTTTTACACTCAAGCCACGTTCAGCTAGATTTTTGCAGTAAGTGACCACAAATCAGCTGAGGTTTTCTCCTTGAGGAAAGGGCCATTCAAGGGGAAAGGCAGTGTCCCAGTATACATGACTGTCTAAAGGGGCTGAGCAGGGCTGTCAGAGGGGGCACCCAGGGCCATGACTTCCGAGTGGCTTCCCTACATGCACAGGCATGGTTTTATCAGATTATTCCAGGCAGTGAACTTGTGCACATACCTTGTAGCTGCACACGCCAGTATGAACTGTCGAGAGATATTCCTGGGTGACTGGAGCAAACCTTGAGGTTGTGTTGCAGGTGGGAGCCCTGCGGAGGGAGGCAGCTGTGGGGAGAGGCAGTCCTCATCTGACAAGGCTGTCACGGGCCTTGCTCTGCAAACCCTGAGCCAGTGCTCCGGGATGGCTGCACGGTGCTGCCGAGCACCAGCAGGCACCAAGCCCATGATGCTCAGATCAGCTGCATGAGAAGCCATTTCTGCTTATTAAACGTAAAACCCAAATCAATAGCTAGGAGGAGGAGCAAACCAGGTATTAATGACAGTCACGTGCATCACCATCAGATTTACATAAAGGCATATTCAATTATTTTATGGCACAGATTTTAATCATATCTTACTAACATTTCCCATTAACTTTTATTCAAACTTCCACCTAATCAGGCTTTATTTTTCCATGAGAAAGAGATGCCTAGTTACTAGTGGGGAAAAAAAAAATCTGATTTAAAAGGTGCACAGTGGTTTAGGTACTGGTAAGTTAAGGTTTCCCTAAGAACTATTTTTTCTTTCTGAAATTCTTAATTACCAATGAAAGGCCTTCTTTAAAAATATCAGTAACATGAATAGTTATTGTTTAAAATAGTATATGTAGTATGTTGACTCTCATGACAATCTTCAAATGAAAAGGGCTCTTTTTTTAGCATTCCATTCCACTCTGATACAAATACTGACAACTGCTTAAGTACTTGGCTGGATCAAGGCTAAGGTTTCTAAGTAGCATGACTTGAATCTTTCTAGCATAGAAATACAGATACAGTTAAATATGGTGAAAAATCTATTCTGGAATGTTATTTTTAATCAGGAAACTAAGTAATTTGTTTTTACATGCCTGCCTACCTACGTATGGAATCCAGCAAGGATGTATAGATTGAAGGGAAGGGTATTTGTTCCCCAGCACACAGGTGAATGAATGATGAATGATGCAATAGATGGAATTGTGCTTCCAGGTGACACAGCCCCAGAGCACGGTCTGTTACAGACCTGTGGAGCCAAGGTCTCTAAGACAGGAGGGCATACATTACACTGCATTCTCCTCAGATTATCCAGGCTATTTACTCCTCGGGGATTCACAAATCTGTGTTAACTGTTCTTCAGTGACCACAGAAAGGGTCGGTCTGCTTCCTATCCCCCGCCTTTTACTATCTTCTGTCCCTTACTACAGTGGAGTTTTAAAGGAGCATACAAGTAGTACCACCCAAGTGCAGCTGAAATTCAGTGACTGATTACTTCTTATAGGTTCCTTTGAAAGATCCTGGACTAATCAGTAACACAAGAGAACTTGCTCTAAGAATGGAAAAAAGAAAATTAAAACATAGCAAACACAGAATTTGTCCAAAGTCTTCAAGACAAATGGGTGGTTACAGACCATTGCTAGAAAATGACACTGTGTTGGTTGCCATCTCACTGTCCAGTTTGTGTAGTGTTTATTCATCCATTTTAACTTAATAGAAATATCTGCTGCTGTCATGAGCCCCTTGCAGCGATTTGATCATAATTTTTCTTGTTAATAATTTTCTGTTAATATCATGGAGTCCTTAACTTCCATGACTGCAAAATAGCCTGCAAAGAATATCTTTCCACTCACTCTTGTAATTTATCATCTGATTCATTAGCCTGAGACTCTAGATTGTGATTCTGTTGCGTCTGACTTACAACTAACTTTGGTTTGTTTTCCCTTTTCAGAGAGCAGATATAGCTGTTGCCCCCCTCACCATTACATTGGTGCGAGAAGAAGTCATAGACTTTTCCAAGCCCTTTATGAGCCTGGGCATCTCCATCATGATCAAGAAGCCTCAAAAATCTAAACCAGGCGTATTCTCTTTCCTGGATCCTTTGGCTTATGAAATTTGGATGTGTATAGTCTTTGCTTACATTGGCGTCAGCGTAGTTCTTTTCCTAGTCAGCAGATTCAGCCCTTATGAGTGGCACTTGGAAGACAACACTGAAGAACCACGTGACCCTCAGAATCCTCCTGACCCTCCAAATGAATTTGGAATATTTAACAGCCTTTGGTTTTCCCTGGGTGCCTTTATGCAGCAAGGATGCGATATTTCTCCAAGGTTTGTTCCATATCACTCCATCACCTTTTTGCATTTTATGGTCATTTTCTGATGCCATGGTGCATATATGTTACTTTCTCAAATTTCTTTTTAATTCCAAATTTTTTATTTTGACATTTCCATTCAATATTCAACATCTTCATCAAGCCACCATGCTTGCTAACATTCACCTCCAGAGTAAGTAGCATTGCTTATAATGCCATTTATGCATTTCTGCCAAACTTATATTCACCATGTATGTGAGGCTGTAAAATGCATAGGGTTTTCTGTTTTCGGCAATGCTTGGAGGGCTACCGTATTTTTGCTGCATATCTCATTTTACGGTCATCTCCTTTGTGCATAAAACACATTCTGCTTTGCAAAATAAGATTTATTTTTAAAAGTCACATGCAACAGCACTTTAAAGCATCTCCACTCCCATCAAGGCTCCTGCTAGTCTTTTTACTTTCTTTTGAGCCTAATTTCTCCAGTTTTGTTCTTTTTGAACCATCCTTTCATCCTTCTGCTTACCACCATTTTGCATATGTTCATGTCTCCAGATGTACTGTGCTACTGTCCTCTATGTGTATTGTTATTTCAGTCCAGTCTAATCTGTTGTCCCTCTGTTCATAGTCAATAAGGTCTTACAAGCATTGCCAGTTTCCATAAAGATTTTTCTTATTTATGAAGACAGTCTTTCTGGATAAGGCTGTAGTAAAGTATAATTGATATTAGTACCAATTTAACAGAGAGCACTGCTATTAACTATGGTAGAATTATATTTCTTTTTATAGAAGCGTTTTTAAAACCAAACGAAAATAGTGAAGTTCCCTCTAATTGAACAATGGATACCGCAGATTATTTTTTAAATAACGTCTATCATGTTTCTACATTTACACTCGTAAAATACTTTGGTGATGTGCTTGTGATAAGCAGTAAAATTATCTAGTTTCTTAGTGATGGAGCAATAATTTTATTTTGTATGACAATAATTTAATAACCAGTTTCCAGCTCTTTTATTTACTAAAAACACTTGCTAACACAAACAGAATGCGATTTTCCATTTAACAAGGTTGCTGTTTAGAGGAGAAGAGAGATTTTTTTCCTAAGCGCTGACATTCAAAATGCACCTTGTTGATCTCTATGTTGCCTTTTTCAATACCTGAAACATTGAAAAGTTGCCAGGTTTTCCTGGTCCATATAGTGTTAGGGGTCTTGAGTAGGGGTCTTGAGTTGCCTCACTGAAGCAAGTGACAAAATTTCTATGAAGTTTCTTGGGAAGGATCATGATTTTGTCTGTTACAGTGCAATAACCATCCTATAAATTCGCGTCAGTTTCCCACG
Organism: Machaerirhynchus nigripectus; assembly: GCA_013397975.1. Classification (NCBI taxonomy): domain Eukaryota; kingdom Metazoa; phylum Chordata; class Aves; order Passeriformes; family Dicruridae; genus Machaerirhynchus; species Machaerirhynchus nigripectus. Next base: position 296,309 of record VZRQ01006958.1, read on the forward strand.
TTCCTGGTGTCTGGGTGTGCTGCCTCCCTGTGTACTGACAGCTGTTGGCATCCTCCTCCTGTTTACACTCCCTGTTTTCTGCCTAATGCCTCAATCCTGCCCTGACACTTTGCCCCACTTCTTGCTGTTAGAGGGGATGAGTAGTGATAGCATTTAAATTGCTGTTGACCGTGTGTGTGCCCAATATAAAGGACCGGGAAATAAGCACTGGGACATCACATGGAAAGCTGCAGGCATCACACTGTTTCTGCTAGGTCTGGTTATTGACAGTTAAATAGAAGTGCATAGGATTTTTGGGAAGCTCTCATGTGACTCTTTGGCATGGTCAGCCATTTACCTTATATAACAAGTGGAACACATTCTGTATTTTTTCAATATGACCACAATAAGTGCCTTGGAAATACCTACAAAAAAAGGAAAGAGACAGGAGTATATCTGTTTATTTTATCTGTCCGTCAGAAGCTATTAGCTTAGTATTAATATATTGCCCTCATTTCGAAGTGTTGTCCAGTTATTTTGTTATCTTCCATGATAACATTCCAGGCAGTTGCATGCATTGTTACAGAAAAAAATAGAGAAATTTAATACCCTGGTTTAAATTCCAGAAACGCTGTTCCTTTGACTGATATGTTGATTTAAGTTGATTAAAATGTTGAAATTATTTTGCCTAGAAGGGACTATTCCCAAGTATTCCAGTCTTAATCTGTGTCTTTGTAAGCTTACACCATTCACAGTACATTGACTATATGAATGTTTCATACTATTTTATTGCCACTAAAAGGGGCTTCATTCTTCCTTTGTGAGTTTTGTCTGAATAAATTTCTTATATGAGAGCATACAGCGCTTGTAGAGAGATGCCGACAAGCAGTCTGGAGAGATCACTTTTGTACTTGCTGATAAAGGCTCTTTCAGCTGCCTTTGTGTGGAACAGCTGTGACATCTAATGACTAGTTAGATCTATCCTCGGTGAGTATGCTGTGTGGATATTCCAGAGGATATATCCCTATACTCTCCTCTCTGTATTTAATAGGAGTCATCGAAACAGAATCAGAGAGCAGCCAAAGGCTGGGGGTTAGTGCATCCCTTGATGGTATCAACATTTATTTCAGCAGTTTTGTTCTGCTATCAAAGGCTGCTGTGTTTTCTGCATAGTGAGTTAAAGCATTGAAAATTCACTTTTGAGGGATTAAAAGTAGATTATTAAACTTTCTTTTATGTAAGATGTGTACATCAAATGGAATCCGGAAAAAACGCAGTCAAATTTGTAACACTGTTCTGAGCAAAAGTATCTTTGAAATCTCTATGAGAGCATGTATTTTCATTTTGCTCTTTAGTCATGTAGAACAAAGAGGCTAGATTAATTAATTGCTGGTGGAAAAGACAGGGAAGTTATTAAAAACTGTCTCAAGAGGTTGGTCATTTAGAGGGTGTATTTCTAGGTCCCTGTTTTCACAGCAGAAGACTCAAGAGACTCCTATTAAAGGCCATGGGAATGACTTTGTGGGACTTTCACACTAGCAATGAGAGGGTAACTTGATGTTCCTGAAACTCCCACTGCCATTCCTATGATGGAGCATCTCAAGCCAGTGCTTCAGATGCTGTTCCTGCCTGTTGTGTCTCCAAGGCCAAGGGCTGACTGGACGTGCAAGCAAAAGGCTGGGCCCGGAGCTTGGGGGTACCGGCTGAGGTGTGCTCAGGCTATCGAGGGGCTCCACACTGGAGAGGTGTTCAGGGTTATTTGTCAGCACAACAACTGTCTTATATCAATCCCAAGAGCCCAATTTAAAATGGAGTAGTGTGAGAAGCTTATTATGTATCTGTAATATAGGAAATCAAATATCTTTTATGGCCATGAGCAGAAACAAAACCCAAGCTATTTTGATAAATGAGGTTTTGTTTGAATGTCTTATATGTATTATTCTCCTGGAAACTGACTGTGAATTTGAATGTTTAGTTTGTCTTTTTTCTCTTGTTACTAATTTGCTCTCATTTGACTCCATGCTTCCTTTTAAATTTCCTCTCAAGGTATGCACTCTGCCTGTTTTCTTGCTTTTGAAAACGCAGTCTGACTTTGTATTGACAATTGAGTTATAATTCTTTTGTTCCAGATCTGTGTTGCTCATCTCATTTGTTAACGCTCTAATTCACTTTAAAATAATGTCATACAAAGTATCTATTTATTGAGGTGATTTGGAAAATTATGTTAAGCTAAAGCATTAATTGTTTTTTCTTTATTACATCATTGCACATGTGGACAGGTATGGCTTACACCAGAAAAAGTAGTGCTGGTATTAAAAGCTGTGATTGACTTTTCTATAATTATTATCTGAGTAATAGAAAAACATTTCTGTGGTTCACAGTATAAACCAAACAGGCACTCTCTGATTACCAGCCCAGTGTACCTGTACTAACCCTTTTTCTCCTGCATCCCTCTACACCAGCCCCTGCAGTGGGTATAAGGAGTCTTCGTTTCAGCAGATGGACAGGGGGAACTGGGGTTCTTTGGTCCACGAGGCTGCCAGGCCATGCTTGTGCATACTCTTGTTCTTCAGCTCTCTGTCTGTCTGTCTTTCAGTCGGTGTCAACTTTGTGGTTTATTTAATTTTTCTTTTGCCCCATCCTGTGACACCAAGTGACAGCTATGTCAGCCCAGACTGCTCCGTAGTAGCTGCTGTTTAATCCTTTCTGTGCTCATTGGAAGACTCCGGGAGAAACAACTCTAGTGACATCCAGTTTTTTTGAAGTGACCTCAACTCTTCTGAGAGCAGCCCTGGTTCCCATCTAGCAAGACCCCTCTCTTGCATGTAGGACCCTTGGGAAAGTGCCTTTTTCATCAAGGGATCCGCCGGTGCCCATCTTCTCCTGCCCCTCAGGTGGTCTTTGTCTTGTATCTGTCTGACTTGGTTCATGCAGGTTGCCAGATCTCTGGGGTGAGGTATTTTTACCTTTCTCAGTGTGTAGGATGCTGTCTGAACATGCAGCCTGGCACAAACCTTTTAATGTTGCAGCAATGGGAGCTTGAGGTTTCACTGGTTTGGAAAATGCTTGTCTTCTGCACATCTTCATCCTAGCAACCCATCTGTCCTACTAACAGAAGGGGCAGCTACCAATGCAAGTAAGACATTTCCCTTGAGAAATTATAGGGAAAATGAACATATACTATTTTATTCCCAGTGCTTCCACTGAATTTATCAGAACACCCTGGCAAGTCTTTTTTTTCATCTTCCTATTTCAAGACCTACCTTAAAGCAAGAGGGCCATGGGAACCTGGAAACTCCATATAGAGGTTGTCCTGCTGCAAGCGAGTAGATGTTTCATCTGCTGGACCTGCTAGCCAAAGCCTCCTCAGTCTGGCTCTGAAATTATCCACATCACTGCAGGGAGGAGAAGTTCAACTCCAGGTCTTCTCTGAAGATGGAATGTATGTAGTGAAGAAAGGAGCAAAAGGAGCAAAAGGAGGATGAATTTCACCTGACATAGCCATCTGAAAGCAGTAGGCTGTGTTTTTGGTGAGGCATCTTGGTTCCCTCCAAAGTCATGAGACAGATGGACACATTTAGATTTATCCCACACCACAGCAAGTGAGAGAAATCTCTTTCTGAAGGTGTCAGTCTCTTCTCTTTTCCTCTACTAGGCTCCAGAGGAAGCCTTATGTGATAAGTTCAGCAGGCACTGATTTGTAGTTGGATAAAATTGTGTCAGCCCACATAAGAGGGTATCAAGCTTTACCAAATACCTAAAGCCAAGACCCTACCTGTTAAGGAAGCTGGCTTCAGCCATCTGTAAAATCCCAAGACACTTATGTGATACCTACAAAGAATGTAGAGTAAGTCAGAGAGATTCCTTGACTTAAGGCATTATTCTCAAATTCCCTTTGCAGGCACTCAGTAGCCTTGTGTTAGTGAGCACAGTGGCTGCACAGCCCAAGCTGAAACTTGGAAGCCTTTTATCCACTTGAGAGGCCCTCAAGAAAGACAGGGAGGCCTCTTCCACTTATGGGTGATCTGGTGGATGTGTGCCTACTCTTGAGGAACCAGCCTGCATCTGCCCTCTCAGTGGGACCTGCTGCTTCAGCTCCTTTGGCAGAGGAGAGTGGAGAACAGTGGTGCTTCACCTTTCTCTACATTCTTCTCACATGTTCCAGATTGAGCTCTCTGTTTTTATTGTGTTGCTGATTTTTCTCTTTGTTATGTTCTTTAATGTTGGATGGATACGATTTTTTCTTTTCTTTTTTTTTTTTTTTTGTTTTCTTAATATTTTAATGGCATTTTTTTAATGGCTCAGGCTCTGGCCAAGACTGGGCAGTTTACCAGCAAACCCCCCTGTGTGGGTGGGGTGGGGGCACGTCACGAGACTCTTGTTTTTTGCCTATCTCCATCTGTTGGTAGGACAACTTGTACCCACTGTCTGGGGATGGCATTGAGGGGCTTGAAGGAAACAGATGAACAGGTAAGAGTTTTCTTGCTTTCTATTTCTTCTCTTTACACAAACTGAGAACTACAGGACCCAGGTTCCACAGATGTGTCTGGGATTGATTCTTCCTCCATTAGTATCAGTAGAGTTAAGGGAAAACATGAAATAGCTTTGTCTCAGAACTTGAAATGATTCTTGGTCAACATGCTGTATTTGAAGAACAAGCAATGTACATGGCAATGAAATTCCTCACTCAGCTGAGTGATGGGTCACTGCCATCCTTCAGCCCAGATCAAATACTTTGAGGCTGATGTTCAATTGCTGTAAAGCATCAAGAACTCTTACTGACAGGATCCAGACCTTCTGACCATTAGGCTTTTTGTAATTATATGTTTGCAAATAGGCTTTTTCTTAAGCCCTTATGGAATCCCTTTAAAAAAACTAAAACCAAAGACCGCAACAAAAATGAAACACAATTTTTTTCCTGTTTCCTTCTCTGTTGCTCTGGTGCTTATAAAGCAGGGATATGCTTGACTTGGAACAGTGCAACATGCGAATTTTAATTAACATAAAACATAAACCAAACCAGCCTCTCTTCTCACTTCAATATGCAGGTTCAGTTTGTAATTCCTGCTAGGTTGTGATGATAGAAGGATACTGGATCATTTTTGGTGCATTCTTCTGCATGTTTCCTTAGATTCCTTTTTTGCAGTTTACTGTGTTACATTTTGGGAGTGGATGCAGTAAAAGGTGCATTTGTGCCCTCCAAGCTGAGCAAAGGGACACGATGCTGGCACATCCCAGCATGTCCAGCACAGGGAAAGGCTGGGCAAAAAGAGACAACAAAAATCTTCTGGAAAAAGCCTTGCCCAGAAAAGGATTTGTGGAAGTCAGGGGAGCTTGTTCCTCCCCTCAAATGAATTTACTGTCTTAATTTACTGTTCTTGTTTTCACTGAAAGACTACCACAAGAATTGCACTAGGTAAGACTAGGTTTGCACTTATTTTTCACTCCTGAGGAAGGTTACCAGGAGCTGGCTCACAGTCCACCTCTTTACAGATACCTGGAAGATCTGGACAAAAGGGTTGTGCATGTGAATATCTCTTCAGTGAAGAAAGAAAAAATCAAGGATTGTCTTCAAAGCAATTTAATGATGTGTGTTTTTCCATAGATCTCTCTCAGGGCGAATTGTCGGAGGAGTCTGGTGGTTCTTCACTCTCATCATTATCTCTTCCTACACTGCTAATCTCGCTGCCTTCCTCACGGTGGAAAGGATGGTTTCACCCATAGAGAGTGCAGAGGACCTGGCTAAACAAACTGAAATAGCCTATGGCACTTTGGATTCAGGCTCAACCAAAGAATTCTTTAGAGTAAGTCTGTTAAATCTCCTTTAAGTGCCTAATTTATAGGTTTCAGTTGTTTGGTTTTACCCAGCTGTAATAGCCGTCATGGTGAAAGCTGCTTTGTGCAATTAGGACAGGCCTGAGTGCAGACTTTAATAACAAAAAGCATTTTATCAAAAATGGGTGGTTTTGCTTAACCTGAAACATCTCAAGTTGGAAAACCCGACCTCTGCTGTCACGGGAAGGGTTTTGTAACACCAGTCTCAGAGCCTCGGTCTGACGAGCAATAATGCAATCGTTGGCACAATATTTAGCAGAAAAAGCTCTTGCAAGGAGTGATGCTCTTGACCTACTTGCTGTGTGTGGCCAGCTGGCAGCCAGTAATGCCATCCCACATCGGTGTTCACTTGCCAGAATGAAGGGGGGATGGGAGACCTGTCTTGCTGCTCATTCCTGGTGGAGCATTGATTGCTGCCATTGTTGTTGTGTCTTCATTGCTTGCCAGCATCTGGCTGTGGCTGTGTCTGACAGTCAGGGGTACAAACCTTGTACCCCAGAACTCTGGTTGTTTTTCACCTTGGTTAGGGAGATGCAGGATCTGCAATATTTGGGGGGTAGGGGCAGGTGCATGCTTTTATTTAGGATCATCCTTTCTTTCTCCTCTTGCCAAGCCACAAGCTGAACTGCAGAGAGTTTGGTGAGAGGCATGAGGAACTCTAAATATGACCTCAAGACCACTTTTATGTCTCTGAAAATGTTGTCCTGAAAACCGCTTATTTCTGGTCTTTCCAAGGGTGAACTGGAATGCTCAAGCCTTTCAGGGATCTCTTGGTTGTCTCTCAGCAGTGCCAATCAGATTCCATTCAAACCAACAATTTTTTGTGTGTGTACAGGAATGGTCAGTACTGCAGGACTAATTACTGCCTGTCACGCATACTGGCCAGGTGCAAGCAGGAGGGAGGAGTGGGACAAAAAAACCCTTGCTGCTGTAGATGAAATACTGAGGGCTCCTTGGAGAAATACTCAGGGCTCCTTGAATTTACTTAAAATTTCAGTACATGACCACACACATGCATACATGTACATAGACATCTGAAGTAAACCTGAAAGGGAATGCAAAGGCATTTTACGAAGCTTCTGCACTTCGCCTGTAATGTCTTTATATTAAAAGAGATACTCCGTGTTCTTAATTAACTGTGGTAGCAGGTACGTTACAACAGCTTCTGTTTGTGCTAAAATCCTGTGAGATAAACACTGACCTTGTAAGGGTGACATTAGTGTATAAAAATTTTTATTCTGCTTAATTATCAACCCAAGGCAGTATTATCTCTACAAAATGAGTTGAGTGAACCTGTCAAAAGAAGTAGCACAACTTGTTTAGAAATACTGATGCTGTTTATACTCATTATACTGATCTTAGGGGGAAAATACCTTCTTTTGACTATCTTGTTACAGTTCATATAGAAAGAGGGATTGTATGGAATTGTTCCTTCATTTCCTTAATAGTTTGGCACAACAAGGAAACCCCTTCTCACAGAAGGATCAAAGGAATGAGTGTTTCATGTGAAAGGATACAAAGTCTGGTAAACGTATGAATGCTTTGTTGTGCTGCTAATAGTCTCGAGATGAGCTGTGTCTCTCCGCTAGTGCTGGGAAAAGCAGGGTTGTAAATGAGCTGATCTGTCAGGAGCTGCCAGCTCCATCAGGCCAGGGCAGGAGTCGGGTGGGGATGGATGAGAGCAGAGCCCCAGCGATGTGGAGCAAGGCTGGATGGGCCAAGTGGGAAGAAGAATGAGCCCTAAGTGATGCTTCTCTCTCTTTGGCATTCTCAAGGCACACAGCTTGATTTCAGTTGTATTAACTTTTGCAGAGTAATTAATTTAAATAGAATGATGCAGCCATGAAAGTGTTGTAATTAGAGTCTTCTTCAGTTGATTTGAAAAGGGCAAAAGCTTTGCCTTAGATTAAATGTGTATGTTCGCACAAATACTTCATTGTGCAGTCTTTATTAGTTACTTAGTAAGATGCTAAAGGTGGCTGAAACTTGAAATAAGTTAGAGGACTCTAGCTCTCCAAGGTCCTGCAGCACAGACTGCACCTCTCTGTGTTTTAGGGGACTTGTTCTCCCTCGACAGCTCTTTTCACTCTGCTACTGGAGCATCAGTGGGAGTGACAGTGCTCTGATTTGGAAAAACCCATGAGTTCTCCTGAGTATGGGGTGATACTTATGCCCTGTGTTAGGGGAATATCCTCCTCCACCCATTTTCCCCCAGCACTTAGCTAGTTTAAACAGCAGTTAGCTGAGTGGCTCATGATCATTTACTCAGTGAGAAAGGACTAACTTGTCTCTATAGCTGGGCCATGGCTTCACACAGGAGGTTCAGGACAATCTCTCCAACATCCCATTAAAAAGCTGGTGTGAGTATATCTCTTTCTAGAGCTGTAAGGCTAAAATGTCTCTCAAAGATTCTGATCCAATATTAATCTTAATGGCTGCCATTGGCCAGTGGAAGGTGCCAGACTGACAGTAGAAAGGAAGAATTGCTTCCTGATGCATCATGAAGGGATGACATGTAAGTGAGCCTCAGATCCCCACCGTCTTGTCTGCATGTGCTGGAAGGAGCTGCTTTAGAACCTCCAAGCCATGGCTCCCTTCTGCCAACCCCATTTCTAGACAGGATCACTTTTGAAGGTATTTTTTACAGTGTGAATACCTGAAACTGGACTGATACCAGCATCTCAATTCAGATGAACAGATGGTAATGACTTTGAGCCACTTCAGACCTGGGCAGACTCCAGCTCGTGACCTATTTTCCAGTCTTGGCGGTTTCCCTAAACATTGCAGTGTCTCCCGGGCAGACGCTGTCCCAGCTCTGGAGGTTAAGCGGGATACACCATTGCTGCCTGATGCTTGCACGGCAACTGCTGTTGGCGTGACACTGCTCTCACAGTCCCAACACTGCTCTCACAATGCCAACACTGCTCTCACGGTTCCAACACTGCTCATACAATTCCAACGCTGCTCTGACAATTCCAGCCAGAGCTGGTGGTATGTTGTAACAGTTTCACAGCAGACACTATTTACACTCCTCACTCGTTGGTGATTCTCTGCATAAGGGCATTTGTCCTCCCAGTATATCTAAGATTCAGAGGAACCTTCCAGTAGTCTCATGGTTGTTGCTTGTTTCTGCTCAGAAACATCTTATATTTTGCACTAATTAGCTCATAAAGGCGTTTAAATGGCAATCAATAGATCACATCAATTCCCTTTTGGCTTTCAAAGAGCACTCATCCATATTGAAAAGGAAAAGAAAGAACCTCTCCTGAGATACTTATTAACACATGGTCTCAGATTAAGGACTCCAAAATAAAGTGTTCTCTTTCGTGAACACTGGTGAAGGCCTGTATGAGGAAGAAGATTCAAATCCCTAAGCTATTACTTTTACGGGTGTATGTGTTAGAATTAGCATCTTCTGATACATTCAATTAAAGTTTCAGCATATCTGAGCAGCTTATCAAATCAATATAACACCATTTAATCCAAATTTAGCACTGAGGCTAAGTATAATACCACACACTCTAATACATTTCACCTCCAATATGCATATACTCAAAAGTCATGACCTTTACAACCAATTAGTGATTCTTGTCTAAACTTGGCTGCATTTGAACTTAAGTAGAAACAGAACATGTTTGTAGACATTTAGAAATATAAATTGCCCTTGAATTTATGGTAGTTTCTTTTAATTGATAGCAGATATCTCTGTTAAGAGACTTCTGCAAAATAACTTGCCGAGTGTACGTTTGGTCATTGACAAACACAGCTGACCTGCTAGTACACTTCACTGAGAACTTGTGTAGTTAATCACTGTTAACTAAATTAAGGAGAAAAGAAGGTCTCAAAGGAATGTTATTTTATTGTAGAAAATTTTCTTTGTATATTTCTCAGCAAAAGTTTAAGGATGTCCCCAACCAAACAACTCAGCTACCCTGTGGCTCTCCCATGCCTCAGGTGGAATGACTTGCTGCTCTGAAGTCAGTTCCTGATTTTTTCTACTGGAAATGTCATTAAATGCCTGATCTGTCAGGAATTTCAGTAGAAAGGCCAGAGATCCTTTGGGCATGATGGTTGTTCCAGCTCTTACAGTTGATTAATCAGTTTCCCTAAAAAAGGGATTCTTTGCAAACCAGGTTCAGATGTGAGGCCTTTCTGGGCTTTGTTTATCCATAAAATACGTATAAACCCACACTTTTTAAGACAGGAAGTCATGCTAAGAATGGCCCTTCAAGATGTTCCCCATTTTGGTCTCTTCTTGGTTTCATCAAATCAGAATAGTTCAGCAGGAGCAGATATTTTCTATCTGTGAATGAGATGCACTGGCAAGAGTCTTTGCATTTCTGGTTGCCCATACTGAGGAGAGGTGCTTTGACATGCAAACAGCTACCAGAAAAAGCTGTAAGTGGGAAGGGGACTGGTGAGGTATCTCTTGAAAAGAAACTTAAGTACCAAGTTGCTTAGCTGGTAAAACTAAAGGCGACATAGAAAACAATTTGTTCAAAAGCAAAGAAAGAACACCAGGCAGATTAGCACCAAAGCAGAAAATGAACGTTTATCTGAAAAAAACAGTGAACGAACAGATGAACTCCAAAGTCTTTTGAAATTTAAAGAAAACATTCCTTTAACCCATCAAAAGGATTTTGAAATACCTTCAGCTAAAAGCACGTGGGGTAACTCAGACCTCCCCTCCTGTTCAGTAGAACCTTGTGTTGGGCTGTGTGAGGAGGGGCTGTGGTGGCACCAGTGGGTCCCTCCTGGCTCCAAAGAGCCATGTGCCACTTCTCACCCCCAGCTGACAGCATGCAGAGAGGATTCTCCGTTCAGGTGCCTTTGACTGTGGCAGACAAGGCCAGTGGCAGTCAGGCAGCCAAGGAGGAGCACAGCTCCATCCCAGAGCCTCAGGAGAGAGCGAGGCATTTATGACTGTAACGCATTCGGAAACACCAGTGTGTTACACCCTGTTATAAGTTAAAGAGCTCATTGCTTTCCTCTGATGATAAGGTTGTGTGAAGACGAGAGGGAAATAAATTCCACCAGCAAGCAGTTTAGGTAAGGAGAAGCCTTGGGTTATACACCCATAGCTGCCGTACAATTTTTATGCATTCTGTGCAATCAAATGATACTGAGATCATCATTAGAGCCTATTAGAAACACCATTGTGAACTCTGTGCACGCAGCCCTAAGGGTTTCATCTGTAGTTAAACTCTTTGATTTTTAATTTCAAAATTTATTTTGCTAGTGAAGATGAAGGACTTGTTTCTAGCACAGCAGTCATACAAATGCTTTGCTTTTGCCTTTGGATAAAACTATGATTAGCAGTTTGGAGCTTTCTGTGTTCTTGACATCGAGCAAAACAACATAGTCATCATAACAAATTCCTGACAAAAATATTCAAGTGTGATTGTATTTATGGGCTTTAAAGAATAGAACATCACAGAAAAGAGATAGGTTCAAAGATGAATTGTATAGATCTGAGATACGCAATGTGGCAGTGGTTAATCACAAAAAGTACTGTAGTTTAACTGTTTTTCAACACAGAAGTTGTGAAAATTTTATTCACCCATATATTTTCTCTCCCTTCCCTGTTTGATATAGGTGGGAGCATGTACAAATATTAAAAGGTGAATATATGTGTGCAGAGAGACCAGAGCCTCTCCATTGCATGGATGATAGACGGTCTGCTTGTCGGGTTCGTTTAATCTCTTGAACCTCCTTTCTGCCACATGGCCAACAGGCAGTTTTAAAGGCAACAGGGAATCAAATGTGACATAATTGCAAAAGAAATGGTTTCCCATGAAGTGATCTAATGTCTTTAGGCCTATAGATTGGAGAGGAAAATGTATCCTTACAGGAACTAAAATTAACAGCTCATTCATCATCCACTCCTTGGAAAGGAAGCATTTGAATGGTGCTGGCTTAAGGTGGCTGAACCATTTTACTAATTTCAGCAGGCAAGTCAGGATTTAGCAAAGCTTTCAGTCAACTCTTAGTAACAAATATTTGAATAACCCTCTCCATTATCTTCAATAACAGATGGCATTTGTCTATCAGCTCTTGTGTTTGTGGTTTAGGCTTTCCAGCTCACCTCTGTCTCCATAGCACCCAGCAGTTACCCTCTGTAAGAGCAGGGCTCTGGGTCCTGCGGGCCAGGTGGTGAGAGGGGCTGCAGCCCATGAGAAGCTGGGCACAGAGGGGCTGTGGCCTGGGGGAAGCCAGGCATAGCAGCTCACAGTGGGTTAATGCTGTAACTGTGTCTATACCACAGAGGCAAAGCAGAGAGTGCCTGGGGGGGAAATCACTTGCTGTTTGAATGCTCTACTTTTTGGAGAGCAGCTCTATGATAATGATAATGACATTGCTCAAGACAGCGAGGACCCTGGTTTTTCAAGTCTCTCCTACTTTATGTAATGCTGCTGTGTCACATTAGTACATGCTTATTAGGGATTCATTTAAAATACATGGGTGCTGATAAATGACTCACAGCACTGCTACTGTTACTTTTGCATAATTAGAAAATACATGAAGGTTTAGAAACTCTAATGATGTGAATATGAAACATCCCCTCTCGCAGTCTGCTGGGATTTCTCCATCATTGCATGTATATTGGCCTTTTCTGTCTGGAGCTGAAAACTCATTAGACCTGACAGTGTTCAGATCATGTGCTAGAAATGCCGTTCTCTGTTAATTTATTATGGGCCAAATCCAGAGCAGGGCTGGTTGTGCTGCTCAGTTGCCCAGACAAGACAACTCTGCTGAATATGTCACTGCTGGAAAGATGCCCCTTAGCCTGAAGGCTGACGTAAGCCTCCCTCCGGCCAGCTTGAGTGTGTGCTGCTCCTGCTCCCCGGGCAGACAGACAGACAGACAGACAGGCTTACCCAGCACAGCTCTCCAGATCCCTGACATGTGCCACCCAGCCCCTGTCACCCTCCCCAGCACTGCTTCCTCGGGGCGAGCGCTGCCCGAGCGCTAGCTCTGTCCCTGAGTCACAGAGGATTTACAAAGGCAGCTTGTCTCTGGTAAAGACTTTCATTTTAATTTCCCAATCAGCATTGCAACAAGGAGGAATGGATGGCAGCAATAAAGCGAGGAGATGAATATAGTCTGGAGTTCAGTGTTGTGCCAGGAAAGGACGTTTTAAAATCTTGATTTATATTCTGCTGCTCAGACTGTTACTGACATGTCAGCGACATCTGGTTGCAGCCGGAGCGACTCTCTGCTTGTCTGTTTGTGTGAGCAGAGCTTGCTGCAGAAAAGGTGCCTGTTAAAGCAGCTGCAGCACGTCACCCGCCTGATGCCAAAGGTCACACTTTCAAAAGGACCATGATACACAGGGAGAAAGTCTCAAAACACAACTCCTACAATATTGTATTATTTCTGTAAGACACTTTCTTTTGTAATCAGGCCACTGTCTGTGTCAGGTGTGGAAAAACTGTTGATGCTGAAGCCTGGAGGGGTTTTACTAGGCTGCTTCCCCAGCTGCTTGGGTGGGCAGCACTGCTGTGGACTGTCCTTCCCCACCATGACCACCTCCACCAGCCCCCTGCTGGACTCCCCATCTCTCAGCCCCATGCAGGGGTTGTCTGCATCTTGACATAGAGGATTCTAGAGAAAAACAGCAGCCATGGGGTTTGTGGGCCTGATCCTTCCACTCTCTGGGCTTCATTTGCCCCAACTGGGAAAGAAAAATGCCATTTTTAAAGCATAAGTTGTCATTTGAGCAAGAAACCAACATGACAATGTCTCCCATCACATGCTTGGCTGCAAAATATTATTAGTCACCCTTTCTTTTACATGTATGCATACACTCTCAAAGATTTTTGTGTTCTTACAAACATACAGACTAGTTTGCATGTGTGTGCTTGAACCTTGCTTTTCTGTGGCATCCCACAAATTCATAAGCCATGGGTAGGGTTTGATAGACTTGGGGCTTGGCCTTGCTAGAAGAGAAATGCCCTGACCTACTTTCTTCTGCCGAGAATGTAATAAAAGCAAGAGGTTCATGTAATGATGGGATTGATTTTTCTGTCCATGTAGGTAAGTAAATTGCTGGCATCACAAGTTATCTGTGGCTAAAAGCTGTGACATTGATCTATTAGGCTCTGCCCTGTGACCTTCGGTAAATGACATCTCTGCTTTCATGTCCTCACTGGGGAAAGGGGACTAATGGTGCCCTCTGGCCTTCATGAGACCTATTTTTACCTTCTCAATAAAGAGCTTGGAAATCTCAGGCAGAGGGACCTTACTAATAATATTTATCATGTTCTTATGTAGCATCATCATGAGGCTAGCCTCCACACGCTCCAGGGCTGGGAGTGGGCTGAGGGCTCCCACCACTGCCCCTCACTCCCCCCCAGAGGTAGCTGTGCCAGGGAGGCCTCAACATCAGGCTTTGGGGGGAGGGGAAAGGCATCAAATCAAAGCCATATCCCAGCAACTAACACAGTGGTGCCACTCCATTGCAATTTGCCATATTAGAAGTTCAAGCAAGCACCTGCCTAAACGCAGTGGATCTCAGTGGGGCCCAAGCCAGGCAGCAGCAGTGGTACCAAGGCAGTCTCTTGGCAGTTTTTTCATTCCTGTTAAGTAACTTGCTTTTTAATGGTTCATAAGCTCCTGGATTCATTAGCTGCTGCAGAAGAGCTAATTGCACACATGGAAGAAAAGCAATGAGTGATGATAATGAAGCTACGGTTCACACTTTACTGCCCAAGTTCATTCCAGTGAGGTGTGCATCTATACAAAGTGAGGTGTGCATCTGTATAAAGGCAGCATGTATTATTCAGATTAAATACCTGCACTGATTTTAGTATGGACCTTTGTGTTTTGTATCAGCAACATCTGTCTGACTTACAGGCTGTAAATCTCCCTTGTTAAGGAGCTGTAATGTAGTCATAGGGCCAGTGCAGCAAAGGAGAGTGTTAAGTCTGCTGCTTTAGGACCTTTATTGATGTCTCTGCCTACCTTTATGTGTGTGCTGTGGTCAGGATGCTCTGCATGCTTTTTTATTTTGCTACACTTTGTTTATCACTCTTAGTTTTGAAGGCAGAGGTAAAAAATTAACATCAGTATAATCTAAAAATGTTTAAAGTATAAAACAGAGAATATATAACTGGATTTTAAAAATAAAATTTATTTGGGTAAATTTGGCTTGTGACTGGATGATCAACAACCCTCACCTGTAAGAGAACAATTTGAGCTTGACTGCTGGGAAATCACTTCCTGGTGCCTGTCACAAGAACTTAAGGACCATTTTAGTCATTTTTTATAAAATATCCCAACAGGGTGCACAAGGAGGAATTTGAAGAAGACCTGCAGGTTGTGGAGGAGGTGGCAGGGAGAGCTAAACATTCTAAAATAGGTAAAGGACATCCCTGTAACATACTTCAACTGCAGAGGAGAAATGTTTCCTCAAACACAACGGCTTCACCCCTACTCAGCAGTGGAGGAGGTGACACAATGTCACTTTTAGCAGAAGTGTGAGACAGATGTCTGCAGAGGGGGAAGGGAATTCGGTCATTGGGAGAAGGCTTCATATTTTAGAGCTAAATTTAACCAATGTCAAGGAATTGTCCAAAATGTGCTGAGGGTTGCTAGGTATCTCTGGGTGATTTGGGATGTGCAAAAGTGAAACCAAGGCACCTAGTCTGGCTCAGCTGGAGCCACGTTTGTGGTTGCTGGGTTTTTTGGTTGTTGAATGGATTGAAGAAATAGCTGCAACTGAGAGGCAAACTTGCCTCTGTCCCATGCCTGTGTCACTCACCCAGCCCTGACTGGCCACGCTTTTGGATGCTACCGCACGCTCTGGCTGATTTTTCATTTCACTGCTGGAGCCAATCACACATCAAAACTAGGAGAATTAGAATGAAAGTCAGTGTTAAAATTGTGGACTGATGGAATTGGCATCTTCTTTTCAAATGAATGCATTGCTACCCAGAAGGAACGTGTATTTAGGTGCTGGTTAGTAACGGGCCAAGTCAAGTGAGTCCTTGGCACAGGAGCTGCTGGCTCTGCTGACACAGAAGGGAGCTGCCTGCACCCTTGCTTGTGGCATTTGTGGCTCCTACTTTTGTATAAACATATCCAAATGACGGAAAAAAACCCCAGCATTATTGACAAAGCAAAGGCCAGTTCTATTTATATCTGCAGTAAGGCTGCGATAATGAAAAGACGCTTTAATGTGTCCCAGGGCCTAGATGAAACACTGAAAATGTTGCTTTTAAGAAAAAAATGATAATAATATCCCCTTGAAATCCTGAGGAAATGCATGTGGCGGATTTCTGGAGAGAAATATCAAAAGAAATAGGAGTTGCAGAGCATAGGGAGTTACTGCAGTTAGAAGCTTTGAATTGGCTTAAATCTTTGCTTTTAAGTTTTTTTTTTCCTAAGTATCTCTTTAAAAGTAACACTTTATTGAGCGGGAAAATGTTTTACTGCCACTGAACTCTAGCAGCAGTGCAGATCTGTCAGACCTTCCCTTATTTTGGAGTGTAAATCCTTTCTCTGTGGTTGCTTCTGCTGTCTGGCCCCTTTTATGAGTGTCAGACTCCTGGGGGGGGCTGGGAGAGGCAGTGTGAATGTCTGCAGAGGGGGACAGATGGGTAAGAATGTTCTTTCAACATAGAATTTGGAGCTTTATAGTTAGAAAGACATTTTTCTTTTCTGGAAGTTTTAGGGGCTTCTGGGGTGGTTGGGTTTTGTTGAGGCAATTGGAAAATAAGAAAAAAGGAAAATATTTACTAAAAATACCGTCTGTCATTTCATCCCGTTGCATCTTTGACCAGCTTTAATCAAGTGGTTGTTTCATGGCATTGAGCAGGTTTAAAATATGGCTCTAGGAGCAGAAAATATCCTCAAGCATTGCTGAGCATGTGTGCAGGTGTCACTGCTCATCTGGTGGCACTGTCCCTTTCTACAAGAAGCCTCATCATAAGTAATTACTTTCACCTTAATATGAATTTAGGTGAATGGCTGCAAAATGCAGCACTAACCAAGCAGGACTCAGTAGCCAGAGCCCATCACATCCCTGGTCCTCTCTCTCAGGACCCCTGGGGTCCTCAGCCAGACTGTGCTCCAAAACCAACACATACCTGATGCATTTTATATTAACCTTTCCCAGTCAATACATGCTTTGTTCATTTCTAGCTTGAATTTTTGCCTACTTCTACTAGATCAGACTGCTATTCTTATTTAAAAATAATAAGTTAATTTGATAATAACAAGCTATTATGAAAACCCCACTTGGCAGAAGAAGAGGTGGGCAATGACCATATAGAAATAGGTACTGATTTTTAACTACATCATCCAGTAGAGTTAAATGAAGGCAGCAGACTATAAAGCTTAGGCTATTTGTTGAAGTTGAAAAGTTACCAGGTTTTCAGTTGTAGAATTTGGTTTTCTGAAGCATGAATGATGATATTCACCCTTTGCCCTTGGAGCAGGGAACGTGCTTTGTTTGGACCATGTGCAGCCCTGAGCATGCTGTTGGCACTCATCAGATAACTGTGATTATTAACAATGCACAGATGTACTGGCCATTGCTTTCAGGTAGTCAGGCCAGCTGGAAAGGGTATGAAAGAACTTATTACAGACAGGTATTCAGATGTGAGTTAAAAGATTGAAAGGAAAATAAATTCTGGTTTATCTGGGTAATTAAGGGCACACTCTGCAGAGGAAAACAAGCAAAAGCATACGTAATGCTTGCACAATTTGGAAGGTGCACGACTTCAGCTTGCTGAGAGGCATAAAGAGTAAAGATGATTTTCTGCCTTCCTCTTGTCCCTTAGGTGCCTATTTGCAAATATAAATGGCCAGGTGCATTTGTATTATTTATGTTAAAAGAAGATGAAGGTTGTAAGGAAGAGAACCTTGAAACTAAGACACGCCAGGATTGCCACTGCTCCTGCAGTCTCCGTGTTGGCTGGCCAGGCTGTTTTATGTTCCCTTTCTGCCCGAGGGAGCTGCACAAGAAGGGCTGGCAGGCTGGCCATAGGCAGTGCCTGGGACACTGCCTGCACTGCCACCTGCACAGGTGCACAGCTGTCATGCTGCTCTGCTGCCCACAGGGCACGGGGGTGGTGGCAGCCCCTGAGACAGCCACCACCTTCGGACACTTCTGGTATCCCTGGAATCCCTGCAGCTCCTCTGGCAGGTGCCTTGGAGCCATGCAGTGCCCTGGGCAGCTCCCAGCAGGGCATATGTGGAAATGCCTACATGCATTAAGTGGGTTGTTGGAAAAGCAGGAGCGCCAGGTCAGCATGCTCGGGGAAGGCACCTCGAGCAGGCAGTGATAAAGTGGCTATCAGGGTGTTCTGGCTGCCAGCCCATGGGTGCCTGGCCCTGAACCCCAGTGAGATTCCCTCTTTGGGCAGGATCTGTGGTCCTGCAGTCAGCTGAGGCTCAGTGCTCCCTGCCAGGAGCTGAGCTGCCACACTCCCCACTCAGCTTCAGAGCCACCATCCTCATCTCAGGCTACCCAGTGTTTGCTGTTGCAGGAGAAGGTCAGGAAAATCCAGATTCCTTCTTTCAACTGTGTAAGGACCATTTCAGGCCCCACTTACATCCCTCGTTGTCCTAATACTGGCCAACAAAGCCATACAGTCCCTCTTCAGCCACAAGATGCTCTCTCTGGCTTCTTTTTCACACCCACCATCTAGCCAGCTCCTCTTGTAACTGTGCTGTATTGTTGTCTCTCTGATTTCCTGTTGTCAGTTAGGCTGATTTTAATTGGTTTGCATTTTCAGTTGTTTTTCAGTTCATCAGGAAGGTTAATTAAAATAAAATCCTGTGCTCCGTGCTCCTCTCTATTCACCGTAGCAACACCAGCTGAGCATGTTAATCTGAGGAGCAGTGCAGGCAGGGCTTACTCCCTGTGACGTGTTTGGAGGCTTGTTGTTAAGCATTACATTATTCAAAATGCATTAAATTGTCCTGAATGAGGAGGAAACATGTCTCGATCATCAAGCTGATGGACATTATCAGTCTTCCACCACTTCCACCAAAGTTTGCTAAATTTGAACTAGATTTAGCTACTGCCTGCCTCATTCCTATTCTGCAAGGAAAGCTGTGGACAGGGAACTGGCAAGGAGTAGGAGGCATAAATTCGAGGTACCCACAACTTGGACTGAAAGCCTTATATAAATCCTTGGGATTTCTAGACTTTAGAGAAATGCAGTTGACATTACTGCCTTCTGTTGACCATGCAGGAAAGTTTAACCCGTAGTCCAGGATACAAATTCTTGAGAGTTGGGAAGTGGCTTTGAGATCTTAGGGTGGCTTAAATGTTACTGGTGGGGAAGAGGGAGAAGGGGAAGTAAAACATTTCTCAATATTTCCAGGTTTACAAAGCTTGTGTGCTGAGCTAGAGGCTGTTAGGGTTTGATCAGTCTCAAAACAGGGAAATCAGGAAAAAATATAGAGGGGTGACAGGCAGTTAACCAGTGATTTTTTCAGCTTATTGCTAATACTTCTATTTGCTGTCTTTTAGGAAAATGGGAAACCAAATTTTGAATATTTGACTATTGATTCACAAAAGGCTTTGTAACAGTATTTACTGTATTTTATGTTATATATTATATATACATATATAATATTACATATTATGTATGTATGTTATTTTATAACAGTATTTATTTATAACAGTAGTTACTGTTTATGTCCCTTGTTTGAGCATCTCTATTGGCAGTCACGAGAACGTCAGGGTCTCCTGTATCATAGACCTGCCCTCACCACTGTGAAAAACACACTCCTGCCTTGCTGAAAACTTGTAATAAGCAAATGTCAGCCGTTCCTGGCTGCAGTTATTGTAAAAAAAACAATGCTGAGGATTTGAGTGAAGAGGAGAGACTCCTTTTGCATCTGTTGGCCGTGATGGATGAGCTGGGATTTCCCATCCTCCCTCTGGCTCAGTAGCAGAGCAGCACACAGGCGGATAAACCCAGCACAGAACAGGAGCCGAGGCTGGGACGGGCACACACTGTTGCTCATTCCGAGCCTGCCAGTTACTTAGCAATTAGTAGAATAAATGTCTGAGGTATGCTTCTTCCTCCCCAAACATTTTGTTGTTTGGTCTTTGTTCAGGGGGCAAAGTATCTCTCTCTGAGCTACCTTGATTTTTTTAATCTGTTAGCCTTAAACAGTTACAGGGTGCCATTATACCTCGAAGCCAGCTAAGCCCGAGGAGCTCAGTCTTGCTGACATGACTCTTCAATTCCCTCCTTTCGTCTCTCCCAGAGGTCAAAAATAGCTGTCTATGAGAAAATGTGGTCGTACATGAAGTCGGCCGAGCCCTCAGTGTTCACCAAGACGACGGCGGATGGGGTGGCGAGGGTGCGGAAGTCCAAGGGGAAGTTTGCCTTCCTGCTGGAGTCCACGATGAACGAATACATCGAGCAGCGCAAGCCCTGTGACACCATGAAAGTTGGAGGCAACCTGGATTCCAAGGGCTATGGTGTAGCAACCCCGAAAGGCTCAGCATTAAGGTGGGTGGAATAATATAACAATATCCATGTTGTTATAGTATTCCACCTACCCTGATGTATTGTGTTGTCATTTTCTTTCTTGTGGATTTTGAGGTAACTTAAAAGTTTAAAATCTTCAATATTCCATGGAGTTAAATAAGACGGTAAATTATGGTTTCATTTATTTAATGCATCCATTTTTTTGTGTTCTCTTCGTGTTGTCCTCTCTGATTGTTTGTTGCTGTTTTAATTTTACAGTTCGATGGCTTTTTCAATTTAAATGGTAAAAGCCAAGTTAACCTGCCATATGTGACGAATGTTAACTGCATGATGTGGTGTTCTTGTTACTTTTTTTCTCAAAGACGATTTCCCCATCCCGCACACTTCAGTTTTGAGCAAATGTTATCCTCCATGCCACCTTCCAATATTTAACCCTGTATTTGCTGTACAGACATTTTGATAGCTCCACGTTCTGTGAAATTTTAGCCAATTTGTCCTCTTGTGCTCCTTTTTTTATACGTTACGATTTCCTAAGCATTTGTGCATTTTTTCTTACAAGTTATGTTTTATCGTTTCAAGAAATGCGGTTAACCTCGCAGTACTAAAACTGAATGAACAAGGCCTGTTGGACAAATTGAAAAACAAATGGTGGTACGACAAAGGAGAGTGCGGCAGCGGGGGAGGTGACTCCAAGGTCAGCCTCAATGTCACCACAATCGGGTACCTTAGCAAAGAGTAATCGGCAAGGCTGTTATTTTGCTTCTCAAGAAAAAACTCAAAAAAGAAAGCAGATGAAAACTATTTCACTAATTGTCGTGGGGGAAAAAAAAGCAATTTTCTTGCACAGTAGCTCTTTCAAAGAAACGGTCTTATTTAATATCATCAGCAGGTTTGTTCGAGCTTGGAAACCTTATTTAACTAACAGATAGAAAGTCCAGTGTTGGTGGGACCGACGTAGAGTAAATCAGTGAGGTAACTGTACAAGAAACCAATGATCACCTCTGGCTACCATCCCAGCACCTGAGGGCAAGGCTTTTTCTCATCCATGCTTTAGCTGCAATACAGAGTGGGATTTATGAGGCTTTTTTTTGCCAGGACCAGCTGTGCCAGCACAGACATGGAGGTGAAAGGGCTCCTGTTTCCTTTGCCCTTTTGGGGAGGTTTTGGAAATTTTGCCTGGAGTATTCAAATGTCACCTTTTGTACAGCACTGACCAGTCTTCTGCTCACTCCTGTGCAGGAGCCCTGTATCTGTGTTTGACATGCCTTTGAAACAGATGTGGACTCAAATCTGGTTCCAGTGGCAACCTTATCACTGCCTTGGGCTGAGATTAGGCTCTTCCCAGCCTTCCAGGCAGCCTGTACTGTACCTTCACAAAGTTGCTTCAATGAGCTCATGTATTGCAAAAGTTAACTAGTGTGCTTTCCTCTTGCCAGCTTTGCCCTGCAGGACTGGCAGTTTCTGCAGTCTTTAACCCAGCGAGGATAAGCTGTAGCTAGAGTTGGCTGGCTACTGTTGGTCACCTTGGGTGCAGGAATTACCGAGAAAATTAATTTAAATTACACTGTTACACTGAAAAGTACTGAAATTCATTTTTGTAGTGACACTCTCCTACATCTAATAAAACCAGTTCTTTAGGGAACAATAACTCCTAATTTCTCCTATAAAAATGCTTCAGATTTGGTCCAAAATCAATAATAACAGTAAACTGCAGTTTTGGACAACTGCAAATTACTGCTGCGTTCTATTAGTAAGAGTTGCGGACAGTTGGCTACATAGGAAATTGCTCAGCTCATCGTGCCCTCTGTTAGCAAAAGCCACTGTGTAATATTAAAGGAAGGAAAAGCTCTCGAATTTGGGTTGATTCAATAGCTGGAGGTTTGCAGTGCTCAGCAGCAGCCTGGAGATGAGGACAAGCTTTTTTATGCTTTTTAGCTCTGTTGCTCATCCTTCACAGGACATTTTTATATGTCATACTTACCAGTATATTAAACGTTTAATAACCTCCTGGGATCCAGCACCTCATTGTCTAATGCTGCCTCCCTGAAAGAAAACTCTTCATACAAACCAGCTTCAGTGAACTTCACTGCTTCAAGTTCTTTGAATTAAACCTAGCCAATAACACTTACAGTCCTAAGGAAACTAAAGAGGGCTTTTTAAGTGGTCTTAATTAGGGCAGGGCCACCCTTGTGTTTTTGCTTATGCTGGAAGATGTTTTACAAAGAGTGATGGTGTCTATTTGTCAGGCCCTGGGCTTGGTCAGGCAGTGTTGAGGGAGTGGAGTCTGGGGTGCTCTGATAACACGAGTTGGTACCCAGAGAAGAGGGAAGGGGAGCAAACACAGTAATGTGTGTTTTGCTGGTTTAGTCCAAAGTGATGTCTTTCTGCAGTTTGTTGTAACACACTGTGGTGAAGGACTTGTTTGAGCTATAGTCATCAGCTCTTGGGGCACAGCTCAGCTCCAGAAGTCCCCAGAGAGGAGAACATGGGGTGTAGAAGACCTCCCACAGGAGACTAAGCTAAGGAGGCAGGGAAAGGGTTAGTGACTGTTTCTAGAGGTGTGGTAAATCAAAGGGCTTTTTTGTTACGAAGTAGCTTTTCCTTTGAGGTAGTTCTGTAGGCCCTGAGTATGCAGGCTGTGATGCCGCACCATTGCAGGAGACGGGCAGTGCCTTCCCAGCACACCCCGTGGCCGGCCAGGCCAGGCCCTGCCCCAGCCCAGCAGGAGCCCCGCTGCCCTCTGGGGAAAGGTGAGCTCTGGTGCTGCCCTCTGCACACTACAGCTCCAAGAGTCTCGCTGGCCTCTCTCTCCTCCCTGTCCTCCCACCAGAAGATGCCCTCATCATCTCATCCCATCTCTCCAGTTAACTGTTTATACGAACACGGCTTCATTTGTAGAGCATTCAGAGGAGTCACTTAAAAACTGTCTTTTTTTTTTCCTTTTACCTTAAAGGAGGCGGCAGCCAGGGGAATCAGGATGGGGTGGTGAAGGCGCCTGAAGTGGAGGTACAGACCTTGTCCCCATCTCACGGCAACCATTGCTCACTCGGGGCAGCTCTCTCTACCGTCTGAGCTGACAGACTCCTCTCTCAGCTTCCCCAGTAGAGACCCAGGCTTGGGAAATCACTGCCTCAAGTCCGCAATCAGCCTCCTCCTACCTCCTGACAATGGGTTGTGTGTAGATGTGAGTCATGTCAGACTGGTGGTGCCAGGTTCTTAAGCTAAATTCCTCTGTGACTCTGACACTTTAGCTCGCGCTGAAAGCCAGAGGTAAGTATGAGCCTGTTTGCTTCTGCCAGTGCCCATTGTTGTACTGCAAAGGACCTGGTCAACTCCCCCGTGCTCGTCCTCCCCGCAGTCTCGCATGTGGTGTGCCTGTGCTTGGAGAGGAATGATTCCGAGTTGTGAGTTCATCTCTTGCTACCGTATCTCCATCACCACTGGAAAATTAAACAGTGACTTCCATTTTCACAAGGATTTTGAGTCTTGCAGTGGGAAAAAGAAAAGGTATTCAATTGGCTTTCTGTAGGTTTTGAATCTGTTGGTTTACACAGAGTGTAAGGTTAGGCCTGTGGGCATTCTGTGCTCCTGGGGTTCACTCAGGTAATACTCAGGTAATTACTCAGGGTAATTCAAGACTAAAGAGACTGTGCCATTTTAATGGGTTTGTTTTAAAGGCCTCAGCTGACATGTGTCGTGTTTTCAGTGCTACCAGTCTGTGCTAGTGCTGGTGTGGAGAAGACTGTGCCAGTGTGCTCTGCAGTGCCTTAGCTGTTGGTACTGCCCTGGCGAAGGGAATTACCCCATTTCAGTAGTGGTCCTTATTTAACAAGTCTGAAGGCAAATGTGCTCCACCTGTACATAATTTTTCTGGGATGCATGTCAATACATGTGGGCTGACTTGGCTGGTGCAGACGTTCTGATACATGCATCAAAACTGGTTCACTTAGCCCTCCTAAATGAGCGTGAATTTAGTTTCATGGCAAAATTATCCTCTCTTCAAATGTTCTTATACATCCAAGCTGAGTTCTCAATCGTGAGAGGATACAAAACAGCAGTTGTAAAAAAAAGTATATTCCAGGAAATAAGTTGCAGTGTATTACAAGTTTGGGAACTAATTATTTTGTTTATTATACAGTCCTGTAATCTTGGAGCTGAGTGATGGCTGAATAGGAATTTAACAAGAATTAGACAAAAGGGGATGCAGACAGTGGTCACAGGCTGAGTGACTTAAGTGAAACTAATTATTCAGTTGCACAGGAACAATTTTCTGCTAAGATAAATTTCTATAGTTCTGCTGTTGATAGATTTCTTGTATTCTTATACCTTCACAATAACTTCTAATGACAACAAACATGGAAGGAGAATGTTTGAATGCAGCTTCTCACCAGCTTCACATGCCAAGATTCCTTGCTAATTATTTGACTTAATTTCTTTAATGTATTCTTTTTTAGGCTGATACCTCTTTTGGAGTACATCAGAGAAATGACATGCAATGTAATATTATTTCATTTTCCGATTGTTTCTTTTTAACCATAGAATTACTTTTCCAGTGTGCTAGTTGAGTTCTGCCCTCAGAGCCGTGCTCCATACTGTATTGCATTCCCAAGCCCTTTGGAGCTGTGAGTGTGGCCATTAGCAGATGGGATCTGTTCCCCCGTGTCTGTGTGCTGTTTTGCTTTGATACATTTTCAGCACAGCCGTTAGCATTTGCAGCGTAATTTTTTTAAGTGGCATATTTTTAGAAGAAATCTGTTATGCTTTATTTTATATGATACCTGATGCCTAAAGAGCACTACTGCCAAACACGTCGTGTGTAAAGGAGAACATTTGGGGAAATGGCTATCTTAAAAAGATGCAGCACGATTTATTTGAGCAATTTGTTTGAAATTATGTTCATCATCATGAATTTCCTTGTCATCCATTCTATAGGCCTGGGTTATGAGCTGGAAAAAGATAAAATGGCTGATCAGAGCCAGTGACAGTAACACAGAGCTAATTCATGCTCAGAGCTGGGAAAGTAATATGAAATTACTGTATTTTGCAAATTAGTGAC
Source organism: Machaerirhynchus nigripectus (assembly GCA_013397975.1). NCBI lineage: Eukaryota > Metazoa > Chordata > Aves > Passeriformes > Dicruridae > Machaerirhynchus > Machaerirhynchus nigripectus. The sequence goes on from VZRQ01006958.1 coordinate 321,638, forward strand.
ATAGCAAAATAATGCTTTAAAAGAAAGACACCAGAATATCTGTTTAATTGACAGCTATTACTTTATAGCATATTAGGAAATAATACTGTATATGTTTTGTGCCAGTGATGAAGTCTTAATGCTCTAGGAGTTCATTGGAGCATCTCACTTAGAGCACTGCCAAGAAGGGCAGAGAATCTGCTCTGGTTTGCAGAAATTACAATGCTGTTGTGCAGATTGTTGAGGGTATTTTCCTGGAAATGGAACTGGGAGACTCAGCACAATAATTTGGGAAGAGTAGGTTGCCTATGCTGGGGAGTTGGTGGAGCCAGAACCGGTGGTGTCCAAGAATTAGGAACTGTTCAATTTTGCCAGTATAACCTTTAGCATCATGGAGACTGGCTTTGCTGCCTTGCCAAAGCCAACTCAAGACCTGACTGTGCAAGGAGACCTGTTTGTGCAGCATTAATTGTGGCAGACCTAGGGCTTGTGCAGGGATGCCATGTCATGCCTTTATGGCTGCAAGACATCTTAAAGAAAGACTTGTTAACTGTGCACTCCTTTTGATAATATTCATGGTGCTTAACAGTTAATTTCCATAGATTGCTTACATGAGTCATTTATCCTGCACTGTAAGTATCAGATGGGAAAAGTCAAGGCGGGAGGCTCTGTGGTACTGGAAAAGGAAAAAAGGAAAACCAACAGCTGAAAGTGGAGCTCACAGAAGCAGGAGCAGGGCCCTTCCTTTGAATGTCTCCCTGGGGGTCTGGGCTTGGTTGTTTCTCTTTAATAGTAACTGCTGTCATTTAACATACAAAGGGAAAAGTAAATGCCTTTCTTCTTCTTCAAAGTGACTCTAGTATTTCAGCATTGTGCTCACGTGGACGCAGGCACTTGTGCTGCTCTGTGGATTTCTCTGTGCTCGCCGGCACTGTAACCGTGGGCCGATCACCTCTAGCTTTGGTACACCCGACGTAGCTGTTCTTTGAATGTCTTGTGTAGCCTTTGGACTAAGCAGCACCTACCTGCAGCCTGCTGAGGAGCCAAGAGCAGGAGTCACAGAAGAAGCCATTTCAAGAGGAAAATAAAGACGGGGGGAAAAATGGATGTGTCTAGAGACAAGAGAAAGAGAAGGTGAGGGGATAGCCGGCATGCAAGGTAAGTTGAGTCTCTTGCTCATACCCATCCAGGTTAGAAAGGACCCAGGCAATGACAGGAAAGGTCCATGCCGCTCTTTCAGATGATGGAGGTTTGAGCGTGGTGTTGGGCACCTGCCCTCCTTTGCTCTTCCTGCCACCCTCCCTCCACATCCATACCTCAAGTGTCAGGTACTGCTGTGAATGAGCTACAGTGACTTGTTATGGCATGTATTTCCTAATCCAATTGTCGTGTATTATTGCATTAGCACTTGGCACTTCTATTAAATTCTGATCCTGTTAGTACAGAGTTTAATTTGTTTGAGCTACATTTATGAAACATGTAAATGTACTTTCATAGAGACAGCTGCTGCTGCCAAACACAGGCTGCAAACTGCAAAGGGCAGAGGAACTTGCAGCCTCAGTTGGTAACACATCTGGCTCTGTAGGGGTGTGCACAGAGTGTGTATAGATGATGCAGTGACATCATGTGCTTATTCAAACGCCCAAATTTAAAATGTATACCTGGTGACCAAAGGAAAAATGCTTCAGATTCCTCAAGGATACACTGGATGCTCCAACCTGTTATGGCAGGTTACTCCTGTCCAATAATGGAGACTATGACAAAGTTCTGTTATGGAGAACTATTGCAGCCACTGAGTGCTCAGCAGGAACTAAACCCATCCCCTGGCAGCCAGGGAGCTGCAGCCCCAGGATGCTCCTCACCAGCACTCAGGGCCCTGGGGCCTTGAGCAAAGGGAACTGCTGCTGGCTCCGCTGTTGAGGAAAAGCAACATCCTCTGCCAGGGGATTTATCACTCTGCCTCCAAGCACCACCCCAGCCATCGACATGCAGCGTATTTCTTAGGTGGCTGGGGGATACACAGGGCTTGAGGTGCAGAGTTTTAATTTTCTAATTTTGCAAGCTCTTTGTCTTTTCAAACTAGATGGCTCCCACTTTATCCCTTCCTCTGCCCACATATAAAGCATTTCAATCCCTCAAATGCTAAATCTTGGAGATTTGCAACTGCTGGTAACACAGGGCAGGGAAAAAGTGGTGTGAGTCTGAAATGGTAGCAAAGAGCAACCAAGGGCTCATTACTTAAAGAAGAAATGCCAGGTGGTTTTTGCATTTTTTCCTTGAATATTAAATGTTCAGTGTGGAATACCAAAGCTCCCTTTTTGAGACAGAAGGAAGGAAACAGTGATTGACAAGAAGGAACAGGGATTGACCATATGGGTTTATGCCCATATTTTCAGGGCTCTTCACTCCTGCTTGTGGTACCAGACAACTGTACCTGGTAAACAAACCAAAAAGTGGGTTTGGATAACAAGCCCATTTCCAAACAAAGTCTTCCCCATCCCTCACGTGTGGGTGTGTCGCAAAACATGAAGTCATGGCACAGAGATGTTGCTAAATTGGTAAATTGCAACAGGCAGATGGATCTGATCTGAGCAAGAGCAGAGCCCTTGGACAATGCATTCACCCGCAGGTTTTGTATCTATTCAGAAGTTATCTCAGTAACAAGATCTGACAAAAAGTCCATTCAATACTTAGAGATCAGGCTGGGATTTATACAGCTTGGGGGAATAAAGTGCCTTATTTAATTTAGATGGGTCTTTAACCTCAAGCGATGCCCTCTAGAGAGTAGTGTTGGATTTGGTGTATCTTCCTAGATTGTTTCTATCTTTATATTTTAACAATACCAAGATGGTTGTTAGTGAGATTTTTTATAGTATCCTGTCAAATTAAGCAGAGAGCCTGGGCTTGATTTCTGCCTTTCTCAGTCCCTGCACAGCTGTGTGCCTGTGCAGGCTGGCTCAGGGATGCAGCAGTGGCCACTTGCCTTCTGGCCCACTCAGCTCCAGTCAGCAGGACTGGAGGCCCCATTCAGCATCACCTCCCCTCCTCCTGCCAGCAGGGTGGGGAAGGCTGGTGGTTTGGTGTGATGTGTGGCAGTGAGGGATTTCTCTGCTCAGCTGGATGCAGTGCCAGGCAGTGGTGCCATTGTTCAGGGTCACACTGAGAGTAGCTCAGTTGGTCGGAGTTGGTCAGAGCAGGGTGCTGATAACACCAAGGTTGTGGGTTTAATCCTTGTGTGGGCCTTTCACTTAAGAGTTGGACTCAGTGGTCTTTGTGGGACCTTCCATCTCAGAATATTCTGTTATTCTGTAAATTCTGTGCTCTTCAGGTATTTGCCTCTTGGAGCATGGTAAACCTGACTTGTCCCACATGTCTACAGCAAGCTGCCCTCTCTGCTTCCCCTGCGGTTAGTGGAGGTTAGCCAGTGACACCAGCAGGAACAATTAATTCAGTGTTTTCAGTAGTTTTACCCAAGAGGATTTTAGGAAGCATTTTGGATTTAGAAAATGCTTGTTTGTTTGCACCTTATTCCACTTGCCTTTCTCTGACACTGTGAGGTGGATTTTAGAAATCCAAGTGTTTAACATCTGAACTCTTTGATGTTATAACGGTTTTGGTTGGGTTGTGCTGATGTCAGCAATTCCAGGGATGTTCCAGCCAGCAAGAACAGCTCTGGTCATAAGGAACAAAGAAAAACATTTCTTGCCGTAGAAGTGAGAGTGCTCTAAATATGTCAGATTCCTAAATTAAAAGGATTAGGCAAAACTAACAAGGATTATTTAATTATAAAACAAGTTTCTTATTATTTAATAATGAAACAAGTGAAAAAACACTTCATAATGTACTACCAAGACCTGATACCACCATGGACTCTCACCTCCTTCACATCACTGAGATTTGGATAGGAGGGTGATGAGCCATTTGCAGAAGCTGAGCCCTTGGTCTGAGCATGGGGCTTGGCTGGGGCAGCACTCTGATGAAGAGGGAGAATGTCACACTTCATTAGGAGGGACAGTTTTCACTCTTAGGAGGGACAGATTTGCCAGAAGCCTCCTGTGGCTTTCTGTTGCTCTGATGCCACAAATCAGCAATAAATCTGGCCTAGCCAGACACTAGACCAGATTTACAGCTATTCTAATCCATGCAGTGTGACACAGCTGGAGCCTGGGGTTGTCTTTGGCACTGTGATTTCGCCTTCTCCTGTGCACCCAAAGGGCCAGTACCAAGGTACAGGGAATCACAAACAGCTTTGCTGTAAATGCTGCATCCCAAGTGACATGTGCCTGCATTTCCACAACACTTCTCCAACCAGAGGAATTTGTTGTCTGCTGTTGTACTGCTGGGAAAAATGAACAAGGGCCTGTTGGTGACCACACAGGATTGTGCATTGTGATGTATGCAGTCGTAAGTACACAGGGAGGCCTGTTAGCAAAGAGCAATTCTCCTGGTGACAGCAATTGATGTATGTTTGGAGCCAGCATCCATCTGCCTTTGTGAGAAGGATCCCCACTGCCACTGGCCCTAAATTTCTTAGCTTCACCTCTGAATGAACTCTCTATTGCTGGGTGAGGTGGCCCACATCCCTCCCCAGTGCTGCGGGGGACATGGATGTCCTGGCCAAGTAGCATTGCAGAAGACTCTGGAATGCTCCTGTGCAGGGACTGCTCATGAGCAGTGAGGCTGCAGTGGTTGGAGTTCTTGCCCCGTTTTTGACATCTCCTGAGCCAGCTGGGCATCCCTTCGTGGCTGAACTGCTGATCAGGTCTGCTGCAGCTCGTGCTCTGCTATCCTGAGCCTCAGCCCCAGGCACATGTGAAGAAAGGATGTTTTAAAGACAAGAGAGGAGCTCTCAATGCTGGTGTTATTCTGGTCTTCCTTCAAGTTCATGGGTGATTTCTTTACCCTCTATCCCCCAAAAAGCTGCGTTTGGACTCTCAAGATGCTGCAAGCAACACTGTTGTGAAAATGCCACACTGTACCCTGTACACCATTCTACAGAAAATCAGGAACCACCTGATGGTGGGTGAAGGAACACTTGCAGCTGTAAAACCCAGGTAGTGAGCGGTGCCAGGGCAGCCCATGGGCAGTCCCATGGCCTGGGAGATTCAGTGCAGCCCATACACTGCCCTCCCCATCCTGTGCCACCCTGAGGAGGCCCTTTAATTGGTGCTTTGAAGAGCCTTGCTTGTTACACCTTTACTTTGGGGCTTGCTTTTCTGAAAGATTGCATCTAAAAATTCTAAATTAATTCTGAGCAATGGTTCATGTGGTTTGAAGGAACAGTGTGCTGTCTGCTGAGTTCATTCACTCTCCTTGGCAGTGATTGGGTTTGGATATAACATTTATATTACATCCATTAGAGCATGGAATGGGATGTGAATTATCCAAAGCTGTTCCAATCATCACTTAAATCTTTATGGATTGCAAGTAATAAACATAACTACAGTGTTGCTGAGACTTCATGCCACTCAAACACCAGTTAGACAGAGCTGAAAATGTGTGCAGATTATTGGGTGAGATGTTCAAGTCCTAAAGTGACTTCTGTACCCAGTTCTCACCTCTAGCGGTCACCGACTCCTTGTATCGCCTGCTGCGACTTGTGAGGACCAAACCAAATACTGGCTACAAAGGCACTGGCATCTTTCCTGGAAAATGGCCCTTTCCTGGCAAGACCGCAATGTTCTTTTCATAAATTAACAGCGCTTTTCCAAGAAGCTGCTCAGACTCCTCACTGCAGTCCAAGTCCGCTCAGGAAAGGGTCCTGTTTGCAGCAGTGGCACACAAACGTGATGGCCAGTAACTGGAACCCAGCTGCCAAAAGGAGCAGCCTTTTGCAGTCATATGTGGGACTGCAGCCTGCTGGGCATGTGTCTTAAGCTGGTAGAAGTTAGTGATGGCAGAAGGTAGAACATCTGGTTTGGGGTTATCTTCTCCAAGTGTGTGCTGGTGAAATCATGACAATTAACCTAAAAGGCCATTAATCAAACCACTAAAAACCTGTTATGATTTATAATTTGAAAGGCTTAGAAGTTCTACCTTCCCATTTTTGGGACTAATAAAGATCTACTTCTTCGATGATTAATTTACTTGTCTTCTACTTCAAGCTTGTTCTGGCCAGAAAGAAATATTATACCTCCACCAGTTTTCTCAATGGAGATAAAATTTACTGCAACTAACCTGAAACTGGGGCTCTGGTAAGAGGAGGCAAGGCAAAAATCCCTCAGACAGGTAAGGCTGTCTCAAAGAGAAGAGCAGAGAGCAAATGGCCTCTGAGTCATTTTGTTCCCTCTTTTCTGTATTAATTGCATGAGTGGAAGATAGGTAATAATGAAATATAAATGTAATAAATGCTCTGCAAAGAGCACATAGCAGCTCTGTCCTCTGAGAAGGAGCATCTGCATGGTGAACGTACTCAGCCTGGAAATGATGCCATATTTTGTACAGGATCAACCTGCATGACAAAGTAGCAATTCCTGAATTTGAGGGAGAGGTATCCCAAGTTTTTAAATTGAACCTGAAGCTTTGGGGACCCAGCTCAGGGGTGAGATATTAATGAGTTTGTTTTTCAAAAGTCAGTTCACTCCATCAGTATCATCCTGTCATCTGGGGCCACCAGCAGCAAAGGGTGCAAAGGGCTTCTGTGGTTGGTGTCCTGCACCCAGACAGGCTGAAGGGCAGCAGGGAGGAGTCCCCAGGGCCACACAGCAAAAGGAAGAGGAGGTTCCCTTTGGAATGGTGCCGTAATAAACTTGGAGAAGGACTGGCACAGCTTGTATTCTAGCAGTAGCTGATGGCTGAAGAGGGGAAGGTTGTGCTGCCGGCGCCTGCACAGAGTCTCCTAACAGGGTGGCAGAGAAATCAAACAGCTGAAACATCAATAAAACCCACTTCTGTCAAGGTGTAAAATCATGTTTGTGGCAGCCTCTGTAAAGCCTATAAAATAGGTGGGCACTGATCTTACAGTAGCAATGGCTTCATTCACCTCTAAGGGTGGTGCTATCCCAAATGAGGCTCCTGGTATTGTTTCTCTAAACTCAAGTCTTCCAGTCATTTGTAGAAAAAAATCTCAGCAGGGTTTGATAGAGCTGCCCAGGAGAACCAACCTCACAGCTTTAAGCCTGGATGATTCAGATATATTGGATGAAACGCAAAAGCAAGGAAACAACAAAATCCTTCAGTTATGGGAAGGAAGAAAAACACTGCAAGTTTCTGGACAACAATACCATCCTGTGGCATCCAAAATGCTGACATCCTGATCCAAATGGCCTCATCTCATTCTCTTGGCATACAGAGCACAACAAGAGAACACAAGCTCTCAAACCTCTGAACATTTTACTTTTATCAAAGCAACCAAACAGAGAGAGGTCTGGAAACCACACAGGGGAGATGAAAAAGAATTCCATCATAAATTAAAGCATGGAAAAACAGTGGAATCCGCCTAAGAAAGGGCTGAGGACTTCATAGGATATCCCATACAGCCAAACAACAGCAACATGATTACTAAAAAACAGCTGGAAAGCACAAAACTATTCCAAGAAAAAAACAAGGAAATGGAAGTCCTTTGAGACAGAGTCCCAGAAAATGAGGAAATGCTCTTCTGAGCTGGACAGTGAAAGAAGTAGTTGGCTGGTGACACAGCCTTCCCATGGGACCCAGACAAGTCATGTAGTGTCTCCATTCCTCTGCATCTAAGGCAATTTTTAAAATCCTCCCTCAGTCAAGCAGTACTATGCAAGCTAATTTTTATGCTATTTTTTTATGCTATTTTTTAGCTATTTCTCTTTCAAGCAAGCTATGAAAAATCCCCTTCCTAGACCCAGCAGCCATCACTCCTAGAAGAACCCTGCAATTCCCTCTACAACAACCAACAGAACACTTTGCAACTTGGTGGCTTTGGACTGGCTGGCACAGGCACGGCGCTGGCACTGCCCAAGAGACACCATTGGGACTGGCTGGGTGTGAGCTGAGGGTTGACACAGAGGATTCGTGTTCCATGGGCACTGCTGTGAAAAATGCCGGGATCCAGACATGGCTCTCTGCACTTCCACCAGGATCTCAGCCAAAGCCATGACTGACTCTGACTGTTAAACTGAACCAGGCTAGACAGCTACTCAGAGATGAGCAATGGAAAAATATCAGCAACCAGGCTCACTTTCCAATATATCTACTTATCTTGGGAATTTGGGAGTTGATGAGTCCATCCCGCACCAGCTCATACTGCATTCCTGAAGTGCTGGACCAGGGCTTGCAGAGGCATCACGCCTTCTCCCACCATAAGGTTGCTCAAATCCTGCTGCAAGGGAAGCAGCTCATGCATTAGGAGGTTTTGGAATTTATTTCCTGGAAGCAGGCAAAATTGTTCCTTAGGACTTTGATGAAACAAGCTGCATTTTGTGCTTCACAGATTGGTGCCTTTTGTTGCATGTTGAGAGGGTGTCCTCGCTCAGGTACAAGATGTTCATCCCAGTGCCCTACCCAGTGAAGTAGCTGAGCCAAGGGAGGCTGGGAGCTTGCTCAGGCAAATCTCCAGGTCATCTGTGTGCTGGAGGGACTGGACAGGCCAGGGCAGGGAGGAAAAGGCACCAGCTACCCTTTCATGTCTGACTTGCTTCCCCAGGTCCCTCCGTACACGACCTGACCCTCTGGTACCAGCCACATGCTCAGCCCCCGTGCCAGGCAGGATGGGGACAGCCCTAGCACCAGAGCACCTTGGCATGGTGACAGCTCCACAAGCAAAGCCTGGGTGGGCCTGAAGCAAGGAGTGACTCCTTGGCACCTGTCTGCCCATCCCACTCAGCTCCTCATACTAGGACAGATGGATGCACCAAATCACCTCTCTCCTACCCAGGCTGAGGGAATGTAGTACCTCACCTGGCAAACAGGGCTGTGACAAATTATAATGAAAACCCCAGGTTAGGCAAATTCCCATCTGTTTAGTTAAGATAATTTTAGTTTACTACTTTTTCTTTTTCTTTTTTTTTTTCTTTTTTTCTTTTTTTTTTGGCAGTTGCGTGTGCTCAATTAGCTGCAATCTTGGCTTTAAAAAAATAAAGCACCCTAATTAGCATATTAAGCCTCCTCATTTCCCAATACTGTATAATGTTGTGAAAGCTAATCTATAATGTATTGGATGTTATGCAAATTCTCAGTACTCCGTATGGGATTTACAAAGGCATGCAAATTAAAAATAGTGT
>VZRQ01006958.1:335810-349582 GCA_013397975.1 Machaerirhynchus nigripectus
CGCCACCTACAGAGAAGGCTACAACGTGTACGGCACAGAAAGTGTGAAAATCTAGGGGTACGGCTGCGGGCCGGGAACAAACCCTCTGGGTTTTCTTCTTTCTTTCCATTTTAGCTGCCTGTGCTATTCTTGTGTGCACCAGGGGGCTGCTGCAAGAGGCTTTTGAAACACCGTCTTGTGGCAGTTTCTAAGTATCAGTCATTTAAATTTCTTCCCTGATCAGAAGTAGGATCAAAAGGGTACCATTCTGTTTTACACACAGAGGTAGCTGGCTTCATGCTGAAGTGAGTAACTCCTCTCTCCAGCATCGTGCTAGTCCAAATGAAAGTATTTTGTTAATTGCTTTAAAAATCACTATAATCAGAATTCTTCTCGCTCGTGTTGCTATCTCTTCCTCTTTGTTTTGTAAGCTATAATCGGGTCAGGTAAGTGATTTTAGGAAGTTTCAAAAAAATTGGCAGTAGAACCAATCCTTCTATACTAGAATTCATGATTTCTAAAGCAGGAAAAGTAGAGCTGAATTGCTGACAAATGATTCTGAGAAGGCCTGGTTAGCCCCTTGCCCACAGCCTGTGCCTCTCCATGGGCTGAGCTCCCATTCCCCTTGCTGCCAGGCAGTGATGAAATCTCTCTGGTTTTATTTTAGATCTTCACCCTGACAGCATGCAAGACAAAAAGCAGCAGAGAATGTCTACTTCATGGATTTGGACCACCTGAGCCAGTTGTACTCTCTCCGAGGTGTCAGGCATGACACGCATTGATGATGGTGCAATGTACTTTTAATAGGAAAAACTGATATTTTTTCCTTCAGTGCCTTATGGAAGACTCTGAGACTCACAACAATGCAAACCATCACCGAAATATTCTTGCTTTGCTTCAAAGAAGTAAAAGAAAAAGAAGAGAGGGGAAAAAAAAGAAAAGAAAAAAAAACCCAAAAAAAATTTTAAAAAGGGAAAAAGAAAAGGAAAGGACTGGTAACAAAATACTGGTATGTGAAAAAAAAATTCTTGTAAAAAAAGATCAGTGCAACAAAAGCCATTCTTTGATACCACTGCACAGTAACTGAATTTGTGTCCTGAAAGTATCTGCAGCTGGTTTCATCAGCCACCCCAGTCGTATCAAATTATGAAACTTCTCCTGACACAAAGCCTCAGAAATCTTCTGCGTGCAAACGCGGACTGGCCTGCCACTGCTTGTATGAGCTGATGTCAAGATGTTTCAGTATTTACTTACAGTGGTGTGATTTTATTTCTTTTCCTGAGCCACTTTAATCTCTCCAGCTAATTTAAGCAATTCTGTATAGCAGCAAAAGGTGTAATACCTGAAGGAAAGAATCTGTGCATTCAAACCAATTAAGGTCAATGACTGTGAATCTGTAAATCCAAAAGAAAGTAATTTGTGGAACTGCATGTCTTGCTTCCAGATCAGTAAATTAATTTCTTGACAAGGTATCTAAAGGGCAGGCAGAAAATACCGCATTCCTATTTTTTGTTCTGTCATCAGGCATACCTACAGGTACTTTATTAAAATTATATTGGGTGGCTTTTAAAATTTAAAAAAAAAAAAAGGAAAAGCTACTTGCTGTTTAGGTTCAGACCATATCTCTCTTTTCTTGCTGTGCATTTGCATTTTAATTCACTGTTTAATATCGAGCAATGAAGCAAGAGAAGGGCAGGTTATGTTTTCCCAGGCCTGCTTCTGCTTCTCCCCAGTTCTCTCCCACCTAGCACCGTGCTCAGCTAATGCTTCTCGGTAATGGTCCTTGTAAAGCAGAAGCAAGGAAAGAGGATAGTAATTCCTGTTAGAGCTGCAGTTCCAGAGTAATAGTAAGCGATCTAACATGACTCCTGCTAGTACTGTTATATTATATCAGCTCCTGCCAACTCTTGTTTCTTGCCTGGTGAGAGGATGCTCCTGTCCCTGCCTCTCTGTGAGGAGGACACCACGCTCCAGCCACCTCTGCTCCAGGTGGGGCTCACTATTACTCACATCCAACGTCTTAGACAGCAGCAGCATTTCAGCCTTGAACCTCTGCCTGGAGACTACTTAACTTCATCTTGAAAAATAAAAATTAAAAAAAAAAGAAAAATAAAAAAAAAACACAAAACTTTAAACATATTGTCAATCACATGGGAAATGTTCAATGGAATATCTGCATACTAATTACCTCTAATCGACAATATGTATTTTCTGTAGTTTATATGATAGAGTTTTATTTCATCAGTAACATAAAATGAAAAAGAAACTCATTTAAACCAGTCTGACCCTTAGGCATTTAGTTTGCTGATGATAGATTTGAACTTTTAATAGGATTTAAAAACAAAACAAAACAAAACAAAACAAAACAAAACAAAACAAAACAAAACAAAACAAAACAAAACAAAACAAAACAAAACAAAACAAAACAAAACAAAACAAAACAAAACAAAAAAAAAAAACCAAAAAAAAAGAGAAAGTCTTGTTAAAAATAAGTATTTCCAACAAAATGTAATATAAAATCATTTTAAAAGCTCATAGGAGAATAATTTATTGTTCAAGTTTTTAACAAGATATTGACAAAAAAATTGTTTGGTTTTCATTTTCTTTTCATGAAACTGTGATTTTTTTTTCAACTTCTGAACGCGATCACGTCCCCAGCAAGGGCGAGCTAAAGCTGTGCAGTTATGAGTTGTATTTAAAACAAATGTTTTTCTTAAAAGCTGTATAAAAGATGTATGTTTATCAGATCAATTTTTAAGAGTGGAAGCTTCACACCAGTGAAGGGAGTTTGGTAAATGGTTCGATATTTTTTAAACTTGCATGTAAATCTAAAATGTGTTGAGTGCTTACCAATTCCAGCTACCAACTTCAAGCTATTGGAAGTTTGGCAGTAGTCTCATGATGATTTGTTCTGGTATATTTTTTTTAATTTGTTTTGCTTTAGGGGCTTTGGGGGTTCTTTCCTTTTTCTTTTTTTTTTTCTCTTTTTTTTTTTCTGTAATTTAAGTTCCTATTTCTGGTCGTTGAAACTGCACTTGAGTGAGCAGAAAAATTGCCAAGCAAACTAATGGCTGTAAAAGCATAAACTGCATGTGTGGGCATCAATTACTGAGCCTCATTTTGATGAGGTGTTGTACAAAGAGTTTTAATACATTTTGTAAATAAAACTGTAAAGAAAAAAAATATTAAAGAGCTTGCTTCTCTTTTGATCAGCGGAGAAAGAGTCCCTCCTACTGCTCTCCCTTTGGCCAGTCTGGGATGCTCCTCAGATATTTACCACAGAACCCTGGAAAGGTTTGGATTGGAAGGGACCTTAAAGATCACCCGGTTCCAAGAGCCCCAGCATGGGCAGGAACATCTTTCTCTAGACCAGGCTCCTTAAAGCCTTGTCCCGCCTGGCCAGTTTAGGGGCCCCCACACTGAACTGAGGATGCTACTGGGAAATGGCATTTCTGGTTTGGTAACCTGCAAACCAACTAATTTTTTATTTTCTTGATGATGGAAGCTGGTTGATCCTGCAAGGTAGAACGTGCAAGGAGCTCCCTGTGGGGAGCAGGGAAGGAGTAGGGGAGAAGCCTCAGGGCTCCAGCCAGGGTGGGAGACACTCTGCCCTGCCCCTGTAGTGAGCAGCAGTGTGGTAAATAAATTCTTTAAATGTTGACTAAACAGATGTATTTTCCTGCAATTCCCTACTTTTCAGCAATGTTTCTTTAAGGAAAAAAACCCTTCACCCAACATTGCAGCTAATCCCAACTCTATTGAGTTTACTTCACCCACGGTGTAGTTTTTCCCAGTCACCACAAACTGTGAACCATAGGAAGTAATCCTGGTATTAAACAGCTGGTGTGCACCCACACCACACCCCAGCAGGGGCAGCCTCTCTGGGGGTACCTCTGGCCACACCATCCTCATGGTCCCTGTCAGGAACCAGCTCCCTGGGCTCCTTCCAGGGACCATTGAGGGTCACACTGCTGTTAGCACCCAGGGCCTGCTGGGGCTGAGCTGGAGCAGCACCAGGCTTCTCTTGGATGACTGGGGATGAAAAGAGCAGCCTCTGAAAAATAAAATAAAAAAAAAACCCAGTGAAGTTCTTGGGCAGTAGCACTGCTGCAGAGCAGGTGGGCATGGACCTGAGTGGTTTGGTATCTGCTGGCCAAAACACACCCTGCAAAACAGGAGTTGCCTGGAATGTCCCTGTGGCACTGCCTCTGGCTGCAGGGGAAACAGGAAAAATGTACTGGCAGTCACTGGTACCTTTCCCAGCTCAGCACCTGGTGCCTGGCAGTGGGTCCCAACCATGGGGCTGCTTGAGTGGAGCTGCGACTGGTGCTTATTGTATATGAGTGCAGTGGGGTACACATGCTGAGCCCACCCTGTGTCTTCAGCCAAGGCTTCAGCAACTGCAAATAAGCTCAGGAATAAGCAAAGACTAAATCAGAGCAGTAAACAACAATTATTTGACCCTAAACCACCTTGCAAGGATGAAGGTTTCAGGTTGTCCTCAGTGTAAGCAGGGTGCTGTGCTGACAGCACTGGGCCAATGTGTGCCAACACTGGGCTCCATGTTGGACCACCCTTCCCATAGGGCACAGGAAGGCCTCACTGAAGTGAACGTATTTATGTGTGAAGTGCCCACACAATGAATGCAGGGAGGCATGGGAAAAGATACTGTTCTGTCCTTCAACTTTCATTTCATACTCAACATCCAGGCCAACGTGGGTGGGCTGCATGTTTCTAGAGAGCAGTCTTGAACCACTCCCTGATGCCTGACAGCCACACACAGGCCTGCACCAGCCACGGGGGTGAGTTAGGCTCCCTTCGCCTGGACCTGTCAAAGTATGTCTGCAAGCAGGGCTCAGTGTGCCCACTAAGCCCCAGTAAAAGGCCAGTGCCAGACTGATGCCAACCCTTCCCTGAGTGAGCAGTGCTGCCCCAGGGGCTCACCAGGCACCAGATCCTGCACAGTGGGTGTTAAGTTTTCCTAATAAATATATGTCAGGTGGAACAGGGCACTTAGGGCTGTGGTGAAGTGGCACAGCTGCACCCAGTGAGCTGGGAGACCCTGGCCAGCTGGGATGTGGTGGAGATGGCTTCACACAGGTCTGTGGCCACAGGGATGAGAGGCAGGAGAGGGCCTGGTTATCCCAGGCCTGGCTGGGGCTGTTGGGAATCCAGAGCCTCCCTGGGCCACAAGTGTACTTTGGGCCAAAACCTGGACTTCGCTACACAGACTGCAGCAATGGCAGCAGGGCTGCATGACATCCCTGGAATGCTGGGCTTTAGCACATCCCAGAGTGACATTTTCTCTAGACTTCTGCAGATGGGGAATAATATAAGGAAAAATTCAGAGCAATGCATCAAATTCCAAGAGCCATCAGTGGGAGCAAAAGGACATCAACAATGTTCAAGTTCAGGCCTAAAAACCCAAAACAATAGCAGCTCCGCCCCATGGCACACCACATCTGACAACAACAACAACAAAACTGTATCATTGTGGCAGTTGTTCCTTCTGAGGTTTTGTGCAAAGCACTGCAACATTTATTTCTTCAAAAATTATTATTCTTTATGGTTATTAAAATTATAATATGTCATGGATATTAAAATTAAATCACAAAATGTCTTTGGTGCCCATATTCATCTTTTCAGTCCAGAAAATTGGCTCTATTTTGCAGACAGCAATACATAAACAAGATCTGGATAATGATAGCTCTATTCAATTAACCTAAAGGATTTAAATACAGAGATAATATTTGCATGGGTATTATAAATTTCATAGTAGTATTTACTGAGACTGTAACACATCTGAAATTGGTATCAGGGGGGACAGGGTCCCCAGGAGCAGCAGCACCCACAGCCCAACGCGCTGCTGAGCCGTGCTCGGTGCCCCTGTGGCACTGGGGCTGCAGGAAGGGCCCAGGCTGGCATTACACGATGGGACAACACCAGTGGGGCACAGCACCCTCTGCTGCATCTCTTCCAGTCCAGCAGCCCCGGGCTGCAGCCCTAGCACTACAATGGGACACCCCTCTTATGTGTGCCCTGTGGGAGGCAGGTTTGGCCAAAATCTGCCCATCAACACTCAGTCCTGCTCTGACTCTGTGCTTCAGCTTTATTGCCTTTATTTCGTCAGTTAACGACAGAGAAATTACTGAGACTGGTTTGTAATATGGCACCATCACTGCAACAGCATCAACAAAAATGGTTTCCAGCTTCCCCCGGGGACAGGCACAGGCACTGGCAGCAGCTGCCCCACCAGGCAAGGAGCAGCCTGAGACCACATGGTACCCAGAGAGGAGTCTGAGCACCAGAGCATACACACCTTACAGCCAGTGTAGCAGTACAACTTCTGCCCTTCCCTGGTGCAGCTGCTAAAGCTCACTGGAAGCACCTGCAGTGCTGGTTTTACTGGACACCACGGCACTGGCTGACCAATGTGCTGGACGGCAATGCCTCCACAGGCTGACACCAAGGGCAGGATAATAAAACCTTGGTGCACACACCAAGTATTTATTTATTGCTGTTTCTATCATTCAAGTGTTATAGCCCTAAATTATTTATGCCATCGTGGCATTTTTGGATGACAGGACATCTTACAGCAGAGCAAGAGGACAAGATCCTACTCTGCAGCAACTTGCAATCAGGTGAGCAGGAGCAGCAGTAGGAGTGGGAAGTCATGGAGCACAGGGCAGAGAAGAGCAGAGCCAAGGCAGAGCAGAGGCTTTCCAGCAGTGCAATATTTCCTGCTGGTGAAGAGGCTGTTGGCCCTTCCAAGCAAACAGGCAGAGCTGATACCTCAGGGTGAACTCAGAGCTGATTTGCAGAGGAGGATCAAAACCAGGGTGTGTGGTGGCAACTGGCCTTTCCCAGCAGACAGTTATGGGGGATTCTCCCATCTTCTATTTTGTGGTTTCAGGTCTTTCTTACTTCATTCTAATTTCAGGCAGGGAGGAGTTGAAGGCAGCAGTAGAAAACAAGATAAATCCAAAGAGAAATGGCTCTGAGGAAGGGCTGGGAAACTTGGCAGCGATTACTGACCTGCCCTCTCAGAGTGGGGACCTGCACAGAGCTCAGGAATGGGACTGAGCTGGTGACTGGACCGCAAAGGGTTAACAGGGGTGCAGGCAAACACCCCAGCCTTGATGGCAAGGAGAGGGTAAGGCACTTAAAGCCTGTAAAAAAATGCATAACACAAACCAAAGCCATGATGTCGGTAATGACTGGTGCTTTAGATAATGTTTAGCATATAAATAAAGTAATTGACCAATTAATGAGCATGTGGCAGATGCTTGATATGCTGTAACAAGTAGGGAAGGATATGATGTAACACCAGAAATTGATTAAAGGAATATAGAAGCAGAGCAGAGTGTGGGAGTGCAGTGCCTGAGCCGTGGGCCAGTTGATGTGGGCAGGGCCACAAGAGCAGGGAGAGGGGACAAGAGATTGGTGCCTGCTGCAGGTACCGAGGGGGGCATGAAGGGCAGTGGGGAAAAGCAGATAACTGTGGGATAACTTGTGTTCACTTACAGCCCAGAAAACCAAACATATTCAGGGCAGCATCACAAGAAGCATGGCCAGCAGGTTGAGGCAAATCATCGTACTCTCTCTACTCTGCTCTTCTGAGATCCCACCTGGAGCAGTGTCCAGCTTTGGGGACCACAACATTAGGGCATGGACCTGGCTGGAGTGAGTCCAGAGGAGGCCACAAAGACACTCAGAGGGCTGAAGCCCCTCACCTCTGGAAACAGCCCCAGAGTTGAGGCTGTTTAGCCCAGAGAAAAGAACGCTCTGGTGAGACCTCAGAGCACCTTCCAGTACCTAAAGGCACTACAGGAGAGCTGGAGAAGGACTTTTTACAAGGCATGGAGTGATAGGACAAGGGAGAGTGGCTTTAAACTGAAAGAGGGTAGGTTTAGATAGGATATTTGGGAAAAATTCTTCTGTGTGAAGATGCTGAGGCACTGGCACAGGTTGCCCAGAGAAGCTGTATGGCTGCCCCATCTCTGGAAGCATTGAAGTCTCAGAGCAACCTGGTCTAGTGGACGGCATCCCTACCACGACAGAGGGTTGGAACGAGGTGATCTTCAAGGTCGCATCCAACCCAAACCGTTCCGCAGTTCTCTAACGCCAGGAAGCCATGGATTCGGGAAGGGGGGGAAATCTGTGCGATGCCGTGCTCGGCGCAACACTGACATGCAGCGGTCGGGACGGGGGCAGCGCCGCTTCCCGCGGCTGCCACGACCAGAGCCTTCGGCCGGCCCCGGTTTGGGGCGGTCCCGGCCCGAGGCGAGCGCAGCGAGCCCGAGCGTCCTGCTTCCCCTGTTCCCTGGTGGAGCAGATTTTTAATATCATTCCAAGCCTTTCGACAAATATTGCATTTGAATTCCAAATATGGCCTGAGCAGGCTAATTGCCAAAAAAAATCCTCCAAAATTAATGTAAGAGCTGATCCAAGGCAAATAACTATAAACGGTGTTTATTTAATACTCCCCTGCCCTTTAAACAAGGGAAGTGTGCCAGGGTCGAGGGAAAACACCTTATTATGAAATAACTGAAACTGTGACCTATCACAGATGCTGTAGATTATACAAAGCAATTAGAACATCACATCAGCCATGGCTTAATTAACGGGTTCTGGGTACCAGGTTTTCCCCCAGGACCATGGGCCAGGACCACGGGCCAGGACCACAGCAGGGCAGGGCTGCTTGCCCACCCTCCCAGCCCTCCTTGTTCTTCCCCACAATCCTCTCAAATCGTAAAAACATTTAGATTGGGAAAGACTTACCATTGAGTTCAACCCTTAATCCAGCGCTGCCATGATCACCACCGATCCACAGCTCTAAGTGTCACATCCACACATCTTTTGAACACTTCCAGGGATGGTGACTTCACCACTGCCCTGGGCAGCCTGTTCCAATGCCTGATCAACCTTTTTCAGTGCAGAAGTGAAAGGTTGCAGTTGCTGGTTGCAGCCCTAGCATCCAATCTAAACCTCCCCTGGAGTAACTTGAGGCTGTTTCCTCTTGTCCCGTTGCTTGTTGACTGAGGAAGCAGACTGAACCCCACCAGGCAACAACCTCCTTCCAGGGAGAGGCAGAAAGTGATTTGGTCCCCCCAAAGCCTCATTTTCTCCAGGCTGAACATCCCAGCCCCCTCAGCTTTTTCTCCTCAGACCTGTGCTCCAGACCCTTCCCCAGCTCTGTTGCCGTTCTCTGGACAAGCTCCAGCACCTCAGTGTCTTTCCTACCATGAGGGGCCCAGAGCTGGACACAAGATGTGAGGTGTGGCCTCACCAGCACAGGGGATGGTCACTGCCCTGGTCCTGTTGGCCACACTGTTGGCTGATGAAAGCCAGGACGTCCTTGGCCTTCTTGGCCACCTGGGCATGAAGTCAGTGAGTGTGCCAGTGGCACGTACAGCCACACAACCTGACCAGCTCCATGCTTTCTCCAGCCCTCTGGGACTCACTGATTCCCCCTAGCTGTACTCTGTATACAACTCCCATCACCAAACCCTCACTACTGTCTCCACAAATGCAGCTGAGTCGCTGCAGAGACCCACATAAGGAAGAAGGATCAGAAGGACCAGCTGTCTTTTGCACTGTCTCTGAGGGAGAAAACCCTCCCACAGGCATGAACTTGCCCAGAAACTGTTCTGTGGCCCATCTCAGGAAACCAGGACATTGCAGAGCACATCCAAGTTATCCCAGCCATAGCACAAAGTGCTTTCACAAAGTTTAATCATTCCCTTTTACTGCTGCAGTTCGCTGGGGGTGCCTGCATTTGCCACACCCATGACAGGGTCAGTGTAACATCCCCACATCCCTTCTCCTCCCTCCCTACTGCTTCCAGGGACGTGCAACCACACTGCTCCTGCCATACCAGCGGCAGCACAGGTGAGGACGAACCCTCCTGCCAGGACAGGTACATGCTTCCTCCAAGCTGAATTCTACATTATTGTTTCAACTTCTCTGTCCGTGTCTGGGATGACAGGTGGTCTCCTTGTTTTTGGAGATGACACTGTATTCAGACCCCCATGGTGACCTTTGCACACCTTGGTGTGGCAGCCCCGAGCTCGGGGGAGGAGCTCGGGGGAGGCCGGTGGCTGCAGCCCTGCCCAAATCCTCACCTCATTCACACTCCAGTAAAGCCCAAGGACTAAAGTGACTTTGATGAAGTGTTCCATTTTAGATTGCCCTAATGAGGTAATTAAAAGGTCCTGAGTATTTAGCTTAGTTACTCTTCTTTTTAGTAGTTCTTTCTCACCTCTAATTAGCCGGATAACTCTCACCCGATTCTCTTCCCAATTTGTCTGTGTCCGTCTTCCACTGCAGGGCCAGGGTTTGTAATCTTCTAAGATTCACTCAGTAAGCAGAACAAAGCTAATCAGGAGAGTGTTACTGACCAAGTCCACAAGCACTACAATTTCTTAATATTTAGTATTTCGAATACATTCACCAAGACAACACGCCTCTGTCCCAAATCCCAGATTACTGAAAGCATACAGCAAACAGGGATGCTCAATTTCTGATCAAAATTCCCTTTATACCTCCCCAAAACCCCAACAAACCAAAACCCCAAAATATTTAAGAGACCAGTCTCTGTGTTTAATAGTATTAATATTTGATACAAAACTGAGATTTTAATGGCATTTGGACAAGGGACAAACGGCTCAAAAGAAAGGTGTAAACTTGACTGAATGCAGGAAGGCAAACCCTGAGCTCCTGGAAACTGCTGGAGAAGGGCAGCACATCTCTCACTTCACAGCAGGCACCACACTCTGTAACCAGCCCTTGGCATCTAACAAAGGGCAGGGACAGAGGGCTCCTCAGCAAAGACAGGAACCACCCCCCCCAATTCCAACTAACATCCCATTTTCGTAACAGTCCATAGAAGTAATAAAGTGACCACACAGAGAATGATTTACGACCCATTGAGAAAACTATTGTTTATTTAGAAAAAAGGTTACACTGGTAGAATTTAGCAGATAAAAAAATTCTTTTTTTTTTTTTTTTAAAAACATCATTGTGAAATTTTCAGACTAAAGTTCAGCAATACAAAGCTCCTGTAGCTGTAACTGAAACTTAATTTATTTCAGTTTTGAAGAGAGCATTTCCAATCAATCTAAAAACAACATGACAAAAGGTGTGACGGGACAACTGAGCACAGGTTTAGGTTGGGATGGGACAGGGTTCATTCATTGCTTCTTTAAACAAGTCAACCTTATACACAATATACAAATAATCCCTAAGCATTGCATGAAAACAGTGCTCCCACTTAACTTTGTTTTTTTAGTCACCGATATTAAAAACAGGCCAAGTAATAAATAAAAACTGAGTTTAAATGAGGTAAATCCAAAAAGGTTCAATAACTGTTTATTTGTGGTTTTCAAACATCTAAAAGAATGCAATTTCAAATTTCAAGAATTACTAAACCCAGGCAGTATTTTCGACAAACTAAAGTGGAACTATGTACACATGAAACCTCATTTGCACTATGGCAACTGTTTGTTTGCAGCACATTGTGCTAAAATATGGAATAGATAACACTTTCAGCCAGGTACTGAAAATAAATGTGTAAGAAACTAAGCAACAAGTTAAAAATACAGTAATGTACAACTTAACAATTAAGTCCTTAGCATGGGGAAATAAAGCAGAGAACTGAATAATTTAAGGAGATGCAGATGGGTCCTCTTCATTCACAATTTTCTGTGCAATCTATACTCTGGAAAATACATTTCTGGTCACAGCTGGATATCTTTTCATTTCAATGTCACCTGCAACAAAGGTGTACATCATTAGAATCAGATGGTCAAATGAACACTGATCTCACAACTTCACATTTTATTCCATTCACAACTCAAAGAATGAGGGGGGAAATAAAACTATTTTTATCATTCTCTAACTCTACCTTATTCCACAGCAAGAACTACATTAATAAGAGCACTGCATTTTAAGTAGTGAAATGCTAATTTAAACATACAAATAGGAAACAGTCACTTGTGAAGGTATAAACTCCTTTAGAAGTGCAACCCCCTCAAAATATTACTGTCTCTAAATTAGGCAAGAAATACATGCAGTCAATCAGGTACTGTACATTAGGAAGAATGGTATCAAAGATTTAAGAGGAGCACAGGATGAGATTCCACAACTGTGCTGCTATACAAAGTGCTTTTTCATACTTCACTGTGCACACAGTGGGGTGCTGTCAGTGTTCCAGGCCAGATGCTCCACTTTAGCCCACTACACAGCTGGATGTGAATTCCATGGTACAACTGACATTTACCTGAGCACTTGTTACTTACAGTCAGCAGAACACGGTTGTGCTTTTTTAACTATTTTAATGACAATCCTCACTTTATATTGAATTGCTTGTCAAGACAGAACTTCATATTTTATTATTAAAGAAGTTGTAAGTGCTCAGTAATGAACTTCATCTACCAAGACTGCCTTTTTTCTTCTGTTCCATAGCAGCATTTAAAAGAATAGGGAAAAAGCTGGGATCCCTCCACAGTGATCAGACAGTAACGGCTATGAAGGACAAAGAGTCAAGAAAATTCCAGAAAATTCTTTCCAGAGAATGCTTGTAATTTTCAGTTTAGAAACTATTCACAGAAGCATCTTTCATTACTTCAAGAAGATAAAAAGAAATAGTACTAAGAAGCAATAACCTGAACTCCCATCTTTTTACCACCAAAGAGCACGTTTTATCAGTACAAGCTCTGTTACCCAAGCCCCTTCACGGACCTGCCCTGAACTGTGGTGGCTGAATGAGCTTTGACACCAAATGGAACACAAGATCCTTTTTGAAGTAAGCCCCCTTTGCTCTGAGGTCACAATCCATGAGTGGAGATTTTTCTCAGACATTCAAATTCTGTTTTTTCTCCTTTTTTTCCTCCTTAAAATGTGAAGCTGTACACTGCCTTATGCATAAAGATTAATAGCAGTCTGTGACTAAAGTTGAATAGAGCAGGTGAACTAATTTAAGTTCACTGGGACACTTTCCTTCCCAAATAACTGAAAACATTTCAAAACTCTTAAAATGTCTCAATGCAGAGGGGAAAAAAATTCCTACCCTCATACCCATAAAACAAATCTTAAGTGTCCACATAGCTGCATAGGTCTGAAAAAAACCCCAAACCATTCAGAGCCCCATCAACTTCAAAGAGCAAATGATTTTTCCAAAAGACCCAGTCTGAACAAGGGTTACTCAAAATACCCTAAAGTTTCTTTTCTTTCTTTAAATAGTCCATGTTTCCATGCCTAAGTTTTCCTTTATCTTCCTCCTCCTCAGATGTGACCAGATAAAAGATTATGCAGAGACACTGAGCTGACTAACTCCACTAACGCAGCATTATGGTTTAAAAGCTACTGCTTTTGTTGCAGTAAGAAGAGGGTACAGAACTTGAGTTTGCAACATATTAGACAAGATATTGTTAAGTAACACACAGATTACCGAGACTGATGACTATCAGAATGACATGGATCCACCTCTGCTTTTGTAAGGCAACTTTCCTTGGAAAAGCAACAAAGATGCAACTCCACCAAACAGTGCTGACACTCCACATCCCCCACCTCTTTTTTTTTTCCCCCCCCAAAAAATCTGAGCATCTATATAATCTCTGTGATGATGATGGGGAAATATTTTCCCCCAGGTCAGTAATAAAAAATTAGAAATAATAATATTAATCATATTTTAAAATAATAATAGTAATTAAAAAAAAAAACCAACCCAAAACCACACATACCCATAAAAACCCCCAAACATGAAATCAGCCAAGAAAAAAAAAAAAAGAAAA
>VZRQ01006958.1:349630-397005 GCA_013397975.1 Machaerirhynchus nigripectus
ATCCCCACAAAACAATCAAAAAACCCCAAAACACCACCCTGCCATCCTGGGTGATTTCAGGCTGTTTTGTCTGTATATCCTTTACCAGTCAACAGGACCCATGGGAGACACCAAATCAAACAAATTAAATAACACACATTTTTACCTTGCCTGAAAGAATCTTCATTATCTATGCTTGTCTGATGATTTATGAGTAGATTCAGCGTTAAGGAAAAAGATACATATCTTGCTACATACAATAAAGGGAAGCTCATTTGCAGAAATTTTCTGAAATACCAATGTTTAAAAGGATATTGTTTCTTTTCTTCTTTCCCCCCAGTACTGTCCCGTTTTTCTTTCTTCTCTGCTTTTTCTTTATCATGTCTTGATTCCTTTAAAAATACACATATGGGAAATAGCTTATTATGGTATCCATTGTACAGGATATTTAGGAGGACTGTAATATTCAACATTATAACTGGACACAGCTAAAAAAAAATCATCAATCAAAATGACAGTGCTCAGCTTCTGTGATTTCTGAGATTATTTTGTCTTTCTCTTCCAGTTCTCTGGTACGCGCTAGCAGCAGAGCTGCAACTGGCAACTACTATTTGGTGAATACAAATGTAACTGCAACATACCTGCTTTCACCAAAAGAACCTGTGCTGACATGCATGTCGAAATCTGAATTATAGACTAGTTTATATATAAGTTAAGCCTACTTTCATCTACTTGCTTATCAAAGCAGTCTGCAAATATTTTATATTTTTCAGAACCTGAAGTATTCTTTTCTACCACATTCTGAATTTTCCTGGCTACTGCCAAAACGAACTAGTCCTCCAAACCATCCTGCTCCTGCCAGGAGTGACTGCTGAGATATTTGAAGCCACAAGATAACCAGAAGTGTCAGAAGCATCTTTTTACACATTCACAGCATATCTTTTTAATTTAAGCCATTAAGCAGCAATATATTTTAGGAAAAAAAATATCAGCTTGTTCTGTCAGCAACAAAAACAAACCAGCAAGAGAACAGCTTATTTTACCTTTTTGCTACCAGAGGAGCTCTTCTCCATCTTTTCAGCCTTGATTGAGTCACCTTTCTCTTTTCCTGAAGATTTTGATTTGTTTTTCTCCTTCTCTTTTTCATTTAAGCGAGGGGAATCAGAAGGACTTTCACTTTTGCTATGTTTTGAAGAACCAGCTAAAAACAGAACAGAAAGCTGTAATTCACAACAAGTAAAAGCCTGACAAACACACACACACAAAAAGTAGAACACATACTTGTGCCATTTTCCTCTTTGCGTCGTTTAGTTGAATCCTGCGGTACCTCTCGGTCACTGTTTGAATGATCCTGGCACCAAATACAATTATGCAGATGTTAGCAGACTAAAACATACTCCTGGAGTAGCACTTGCTTATATTCTTATTTTGGAGAACTAATTTTTGAATACTTAGGACATAACTGAGCCGTTACATCTCGTGTGAAGTTTCTGGAGATCGGTTTGGAGGGTGAAGAGGTTTGAATGCATTACTGCAAACCGACCTTTTTCAAAGAGTAAGAGAACAAAAAAACCACCTCTGATACAGATCACTTCTGCTCACATGGGCTGTACAGCCGATTACTACTTCAAGGGCTTGGAACAGAAAGCTTTCCAAGCACATACCAACTGTCTAAACCACTTCATTAAAAATGTCACCAACCCTTTTTCGATCTTTCCTGTCCTTTTCATCTTTCTTCTCTCTCTCTCTGGATCTTTCCCTTGACTTGTCCAAATCTTTCTTCTCCACTTCTCTCTCCTTACTCTTGGACAGTGTTGGAGTAGTGTGGTTTACGTAGTGCTGTTAAATTAAGGCAACATCACCAAATATTAATATGTATTCCTAGATGTGTAAATAAAAAGAAGTCTTATTCTAACATATCAGATCTAGCTCAAATATTAAACATTAATACTTTATTAGCAAAACAAAGAGTGATTGAAGACATGTTCAAACTCGTCATCTATAATTTAACCTATAGCTTATTTACTCAACACTGGAAATTCAAGAATATCTTCTCTTAACTGAAATGTTTATATTAGATACACACAACACTGTTCACCAGGACTGCTGGATGCATGAACACAAATCAGACACGGGCTACAGAAACGGGATATGAAAGATAATGAACTCAGTTAACACCTGCAATCTTGCCTGGAACAAATGAATGGAATCTGCTGCTTAAACAAGCAGTAATTTATTTTTGAAGAATAATCTTTATCGACAAAGTATTTAAGACAATACTTTGAATAATGTGTCTTTTAATCTAATTTCTAACTTTCAAATGAGAAAAACAGCTGAACATAGAATTGGTTTTTTCTGTAATGTGTTCTAGATTGTTATTCCACTATCTCTTCTAAACAACTCTGGTAAGCTCCATAAAACAGGTAGCACATGTGTTATATAAAAATGGATACAGTACAGTAACTATATCTTGTCTTTTAAAATACAATTATATAGTTAGACCTAAGAAATATTAAAAGCACGGTTTAAATTAAAACCACTTCCCTTGGTATTTAAGTTACACCAGCACACAGATTTAAATCAGTATACTTCAATCTTTCCCAGTTCTATAAGTTAACAATTTTATCTGGGGACAAAAATATCTTTATTAAAATGTTCTCTGTATTTCTTTTTAGAGAGACACTTTACTTAAAAGGACACCAACAAAAGAGGTAAGTGGAAGATTAGTTTAAAACAATCAAGATATCACTTGAATCAAACCAATTCGTCTTTCAAACAACTTTCACAATTAAATTAATCCTGTCCTTCTCCAGTTTCAGTAAACGTTTAACTTACCAAAACCTGATGTTAGTGATCCTATCTATGTTAAAAGTCACACTGACAAAATTTAGGTCTCTTTCCTTTTATTATTGCACTACAATTTTATTATCCTACAACAGAGACTGAACCTTCAATACTTCTTTCATGAGATACTTCTTTTTGCTCTTTTCCCTCACTCCTCTTTTCTTATTCCATTTCCTACAATGACATTCCACAAGTAAACTTATCCCTGCTCTCTTCTTTGCTGACAATGACATGCAAATATGTTCTCTAAACAGCCCCATTTAGTTGTCACCTAGAGCTGCTTTCCACAGGAGAAAGCAAACTCATAGCTCTGCTTTCTCCTACTCCACTTCTTGTGTTCTTGTGGCTGTTCACAACAGATTCCACTGCTCCCCTACCACTCCAATGCAGGTTTTTGGAAAACTACATCCATCCTCGCCCACCTTTACCAGGAAGACTTTATCAAGTTGCTTCTAGAAATGCTGCCAACTGACACCACATTAAATTCTGGGTGCTTCTGTGTGGTTTGTAACTTGGACAAATGCCAAAGAAAGAAAAAAATAAAATCCACCTAACTCAAGTCTGGCACCATTTATTTTACAACCTGCAGTGTAAACCAATTATTTCCATTGTCTGGCTCCAGAAACTGAGTCCAGTCAGGAATAAAGAAAGTCTGTAAGCAGACAACAGCACTAGACTTTTAACTTTCAGTGGAAGCTGAACTCATAAATC
Organism: Machaerirhynchus nigripectus; assembly: GCA_013397975.1. Lineage (NCBI taxonomy): Eukaryota > Metazoa > Chordata > Aves > Passeriformes > Dicruridae > Machaerirhynchus > Machaerirhynchus nigripectus. Next base: position 353,165 of record VZRQ01006958.1, read on the forward strand.
TTACAGGTTTCTGAACATCCCATCCCTTCCCTTCCCCAAACAAGTACATGGAAGTAAAGAAGAACATTTAACTTGTCTTACACCATGTACAGGGAACATTGTCATGAAGTGCTTTAAGTCTGTTAGAACGGCATTGAAGAGTGAAGATTAGTTAATTAAGTGAGAAAGATTAGAAAACAGCATTTAGAAAAGGAAGGAACGGGTTGGACACCCCCCAAACGCCCAAACACTTAAAGAATAAATCCATTAAAAGGTCATACAACTGCAATACACTTCCATCTAAGTCTACACAAACACATTATAGTTAATTCTAAAACAACTTTTCAAATTAATTAGGAAAATAAAGCTGTTTCCTGATAATTTAATTACAAATAGCCCCACTGCCCAGTTAATTAAATCAATGAGCTAATAAGTAAAATAAATATTTTAAAATAAAACTTTAGCTGAAGTAATGAAAACATAAGCAAATTTTCAATTAACCAGCTGAATCTTGACTCATACAGTAAGGAAGGGAAAAGCGAGATTTTACAGATTCCCATATACCACCCTTCAGGCAGAGGTGAGCTCAAGACAAATACTGTAATTTCTAATTAAAAGAAAATTAAATATAAGAGATGATGATGATGATGATTTATAAGAGTATCTGGATTCAATCTGCAGACACTGTAATTCAATCTATGGTAAGACTAAAGGATGTTTCCCATATACACTATCCCTATAAGCAGATACAGCTGGTATTGGAAAGATTCAATTAAAAAAATACCCATCAGCAAGTGTCCATTATAGAATCACAGCTATTTTGATTTAAAACAAAGTGTTCTGAACACTTTGTACAAAGATAGCTACAACTAAAACAACAGTGTAAATACAGAAAACGGAAATCCATAACACATTTTTAAAATAAGTGAATATAAGTAATCCTACATAAACGCAAAAAGTATCCAAAAAGTCCAAATGGTCAGCATTTTCCAAGTGATAAACCTTTGTGCAGTTCAGTTACACACTGGAACTGATTGTGTAACCAAAGACTTTTAAGAGCAACTTTAGAAGATTTGATCCAATTCCTATCAGTCACATCCCCCGATGTATCAGCGAGTGTGCAGTGGCTGTGACTGTAACTGTACAACAGTTACAATGTGCTTGAGTTTTAAAAAAGCAACAAAATAGTTACAGAGTCTGTCTAAAATAAAATATTCCAAGTGCTTGTTAGGCCACACCTGGAACACTGTGTTCAGTTTTGGTTGTTGCTATACAAAAAAGATGTGGACAGGCTGGAGTGGTCCAGAGAAGGGCCACAAAGGCTGATCCAAGGCTTAGGGAGCCTGATACGAGAGGGAAGGCAGGGAGAACAGGGTTTGCTGGGCCATGAGAAGAGGAGGCTTAGGGGAGACCTTATCACCATGTCCCAGTATTCAAAGGGTGGCTACCAAGGGAGATGCCCTTTTAACAAGGAGTTACACAGAAAAATAATGAGTACCGGATACAAGTTACTCATGGGACAATTCCAATTGGACACGAGGGAAACGCTTCACACCAAGAACAATCAGCCACTGGAGTATCTCCTCAGAGAAGTGATGGATTCCCCAAAATTAGACACGTATAAGATCTGGCTGGACAGGGTGCTGGGCCATCTTGCCTATACCATGTTTTTGCCAAGAAAGGCTGGACCAGCTGATCCTTGAGGTCCCTTCCAACCTGGGATTCTATGAACTCCTGAGAGCATTCTTTAGTATCCCTTCTCCTATGATAATGAAGCTGAAGTGCATTCACAGGAAGCAAATACACAAAGATGATAATTCAGGAGGTTGTCTGTGATGCTTAGAAACACAATACTACAGTACCAGAACATTAATACAGTTGGTAAGGGTAAAGAATATCAGTATTCCAGAGACATCTCAAATATTCTTTGTTTTAACTAACTACTGTTCTTTAATTGGTATATTCAAAACCCCTCAAACAATTCTAAGAACTATTTTAGCTATACTATTAGCTTTTCAGTCGAATGACTTAATCATAAGGACATTTCTGTGTATTCACCAGTTTTAGAGGGGAATAGAAGAGACACTGATATATTACATCTCTTCAAAGTATTGACAGAAAGGTAAATTCAGGGGATTTTTGTTATGTTGCTTCTACATTACCAACTGTCTCTACTGTACAGAGCATTTACACATCAGGACAAAAATAAACCCATCCCTCTATTACTATGCTAGTATTTACGGGAATGGAACTGGAATTTTCTGATGGGAGTTTGCCACAAGAGCAAAAGTTAACTTCTCTCTGCAACAAAACATGAAAATAAACTTGGCTGGTTTCTAAAAGATTCAAACCTTTGCTGAAGAGTCCTTGAGTTCGTTGAGGTTGTCCTGTAGAAAATGAACGGAGATGACACGTGAGCTGGAATAGTTTTCAGAAACCAGAGGGACTTTGGGAAGCACAGCCGTACCCTTGAAACAAAAAACAGCTACTCCTTCTGGAATAAATCTTATGTTAATACTGTACTATGAATAAAGCTAGGAAGTGAAGTACTTTTTAAAAAGAAAGAAGGGGGGAAAAAAAAGACAGCCATTATCTATTCTCTAGGCTCCACTATTGAATAAACTACAAAATAAGTGTATAACTAATTCTTCCTAGAACAGTGAAAACACTCTCCTGCCTAGACAAAAATATAAAGAAAAAGTAGTCTTAACTCTAAATATAGCTAAACAAGAGGCGAAATAGGTTTAAAGTACTTTTAAACCTGTATCTTCTCCACTTTCAGTTAAATGTGGTAGAAGTCACTCTAGGAATGACCTTATGCTGTCATTTATAGAAAACTTCATTACAAGTAGTTATCACTGTCACCTGTTTCCTCAAAACTAGTAAAAGCTATTTGAATTCTCCAAAATTAACTTAATTTCTTTCAAGTAAATCTTACACAGAAAAAGATGTACTCTGAAAAAACAGAAAAAAAAGAAGAGCTTGTTCTAAAGTTGGTAAGATGGTGAAGTTTAAAGACCCACATAATCCATCACAGTGCTCTTGATGAAGTATTAGTAACTTACAGTTTTAAATGTTCAACGTACTGCAAACTCAAAGATTCCATGAACATAGATGGTTTAGAAATAATATAAATATGGAGCAAGGAATGGCTACCCTGAGTCTTCAAGTAGGCTACGCCCATGGTTTTGTGCTGCGCTTGAGTGCTTGGGGTTTCTCTTTGCTGGGTAGGAGGCTTGGTGGCCACATCTGGTTTTATCGTAACGCAGGGCTCAACATGGTGGGAACCCATTGGAAATAAACAAACCTCGAAGGGAAGGTACAACAGAAGCTGCATGCGCACTGAATATACACAACTACAGGAGAACTGATCACCAAGGAGACTTTAAAATGGAACTCCTTTCAAGACTCCTCCTTAGAAGGCACATATCGGTATGATGCTCATCAAGAAGCCTGATGAATTCAGAGGTATCGTACATCCCGTATCATCCAGGAATCTTCAGTGCTATAGATTCTTCAAAGAAGTGCAGAAAAATATGCTCCACTCTGTTGCAAAGACTCATTTGCTTGTAGCTACCATTGCACTCCAAAAAAACTGACTGCTTAAAGCAATGAGGCACTTCTGTGTAAAAATTCTCTTGAAATTTCCAAACACTAGTTTACAAAATTTGTGCTAGGTCCTTGAAGCATTATTTTGGTTAATTAAAAAATATTTTTCTAGAAAAAAAGACAGTCCGCCAATAAAGAAAAGGAATGCATTTTCTAATGCAACATAAAACCTCCAGTGGTTCCAGTGTATACTTGGCACAAAACTTGAAGGAAGTCGAATACTGGCATCCCAAACTTGTGAGCCTAACATGGGTGCTGCCTTCCTCAGGCTATACTAACCTTTACTGTTGAGGAATGTGACGGAGAAGAATGTGTATCAACTTTGCGGCGTTTTTGTTCTGAGGAAAGAACAGAACGATGGCATTATTAAAACACAGTTCAAAGAGCAGAATCAAATATTACTTTCTGAAGTACCAACATAATTAAAGCTAGATTTCTTACCACTATGTGAATTTTATTTTCCTTAAGCTATCTAGAGTCAGCAGCATGCCTTGACCATCTTTATGAAAGTTTGCAGTCAAAGTGTAATGTGAACAAACTGATGCAAAATTATGCTCAGTCCAAACTTCAATTTTATGGAAGTCAGTATCTGAACTTTGGAATTGCTATGAAGACCCTGAACAGGTGAACCCTATGAAAAGCATCACAGCCCTCCCTTATGTGGTTTGCCTTAAGTGGCACAAATATAAAACTCAACATCAACCTCAGATAATAAATAAAGGATTTGCTAACCCTTAAATATAAGAAGGGACTGATAAAGCTTTCTGCATCTTTCTTAAGGATGCAAAGGCCTGTATCTTTCACTTTTCCTGTTTTCTTCCAATTCAAAGGTTGTCATTAAACTCTCAGAGAACACACGAAGTTTTTGCATTACACTTTTGCAAAACTTGCATGGTCAAAGTTATACTACTACATTTTAATAAAAGACCATTCAGACTTACAGTAAAAAAATGACAGGCTTTGTGAGAACAAGCATTCACTGGAGATGTGTGAAGTTCACACATTCACATAGTTTGCCTTTTGGAGTTATTCTGACCACCTCCTTTAGATATTGACTGTATTGAAAAGCCAGTGCCAAAATCTTTCTTACTATGTAGGGATTCTCTCTCAACTTCTCTAGCATTTTTTAACCTTCAGTGATTTTCAAGTGACACATTCTATTTTTCTAGACAAGAACAGAAACGAAATATTCAAACTTACCCCTTTCAGATTCTGATGTTTCTGATCGGGGAACAGGTGACTTCAAGGACCCAGCTACTGGCACCTTTTCTCCTCCTTTAGCATTTTCCTTGGATTTCATTTCCTTTGCTAGATCTCTTTCTCTGGATGGCTCCTTTTCTCTCTCCTTTTCTGCAGCTGACTTTGACTCAATGATGGTAACAACCGTCTTGGACTTCTCTTCTTTTGAAGCTTTTTCTTCTTTCTTCACTTTCTCCTTCTCTTTGTCAGATTTTGGTGTTTTCTCCTTGATCTCTCTTGCTTTCTCATCTTTGTTTGCCCGTTCTTCCTTCGGTTTATCTTTCCCATCTTTCCCAAGTGCCTTCATCTCCGGAGTGGCAGCTGGAGTCTTGTCTTTTTTTTCTTTATCTTTTTCCTTCCCGCTTTTTTCTTTATCATCTTTCTCTTTAATAATTTTGCTGCATCAAAAATAAAAAGGCCAATTAGCATGGATACAAAACAAGCTCTAGCTTTATCATAGGAGTTTTACTTCTGGATGTATGATAGAATTTCCTGGAGCAGTCATTGTAAGATTTCAGATTTGCTGTTTCTTTATCAGAACAGCAACAAGCAAATGTTCTCATTTATCTTATTTAGCTAAAATGAGATGCATTTAACAACGTCAGATCAGTAAAACTGTGTATTTTGAAAGAAGTAATGTCATTTATTAAACTTTAAAGAAATGGGAACTATTTATACAGAACCTAGAAGTAAAAATAAAAGGCAGGGCATTTTCAAGTGTATTTCTGTGGCTTGGAAGGAAGAAAATAGAGAATGTGTAAGAGTAGTTTTTCTCACCTATTAGATGCACTGTTCCCATTGCTTGTTGTCACCTTCGGTGTAGCGTTGACAGTTTTATTAATAACTTTCACCACACCCTGAGACTTCTCCTTTAGTTTATCTGCTTTAAAAAAAAAAAACAACAGCACTATTTCAACAAGTTACTATATATGCTATTGGTTAAAATACAAGTAGCTGAGCATATTCATGTAAGGTCATGTGTAGCTAACAGCTAAAATAGGCAGCAGAACATCCTCTCCCAAAACCAAGTAAAAATAAACAACACACACTGATCCTATTTAGCATCACATTTACATTTTTTCTTTTTAGCTTAATGAGGCAAATTTTGAGAGAAGCCTGTAGTGTCAGAAGAATTCTACTAAAAAATAAACATATAATAATCATAGGTGTGTTTACCAGTCTCCTCAGTAGTGCCCTCTTCCAGTCTAACTGTATTTATTGTGAGAGACGTAGGCATCCCAGCACCACCTGGCCCATTTTGTACTGTTGCAGGTACAGCATTCCTGGCAGGTGGGTCTTTGTGGTGAAATTCATTTTCAGGTATCATGAAAGGCTTCCTACTTTTCAACTGTCCAGAATAGCTGCAAGTCGCACAGATTGTTAAATATGCACAAACATAAAGCAAAACATGGGTTGAATCTTAAATGTGGATCTAATCTAACAGTTCATCTGTTATTTATTTCACAGTTTTTCCTAACTCATACGCAGTTTCTTCCCCCTTTATTGATGAGCTCAAAAGAAAAAGAAAAATAAACAAACCCACTAGACACAGAAGCAGCCCTGCTTCCACATTCTCTTCCTCACCCCCACACACACTCACACACACACTCACACACACACCCACACCCCCCCTGCCAAACACACAGAACAAACTGACTACTGACAAAACTTCAAACTGTCAGGGCAACCTGAACTGCCCCTCAGGCATATGAGGATGGTTCCACATTCACCACAAGAAGATGTAACATGTAACTGAGCATTTTAGAATCATGTACACTTTCAATATCTAACCAGTCTTGCAGCAATAGCCCTTGGCTTTGTTCCTTTTACTATCCCTCCTATCTCCTTACTGCTATATTATTTCTCTAAAATTAAGCTATGCTCTTGCGAGTACAAATCTTTACTATGTTAAGTGTTTACTAGAGTCTTGTAAAGGAAATTAGTGATCATCCAGCACAAAATGAATGTTTTCATTCACACTGCCAGCACCAAGATGCAGGATAGCGAAATCTTCTGTGATAAGGTAAAAATCAAATGTTAGGACTGTAACAGTTCCGAGTCTTTAGATGCCTTTCATGATCCACTTTTAACCACTTTCTTAAATAAGTTGTTGTTACCCCATAGCCAATGCATATAGATCAGGTCTCTTCTCTTTCTCTTCCTGACATATCTTATGTACTCTTCTTTCCAAGGCTTGACCCAGGTTCAGCACTTTTGGATACCATGGAAGGATTTTGGTCAGCACAATCAGGATGTTTCTGATATGTGTATATTCACCTGTTTCCAGGCAGTGCACAGAAGCCTAAAACATAAATTAAATCTAATGAAGTTGGGGTTTTTTTTAAAGCATTCAAAAACGTAAGGTTTTTGGCATCTTAATTTACCTTAGTTAATTTATAGTGCCATTTGTGTACCACGTGTCTGAAATTCTCATAATCCAACTGATCAGCTTTATTTCCACCATCAAATCCAGTTGCTCGTAATATAGTCAGGAAACCTGGATAGTTGCCACATTCCTACACGCACATCGAAGAATAGGAAAAAATTATTTTTCGGGAAACAGAACTGGTAATTCTAAATTCTAAACTCTAAAGAATGAGACACGATCACACTTTACAAGACTTGCATAATTTTTTTTTGAAGCTAATTTATGTAGAAATTTTAGTTGTGGGTGAGAGAAAAGATTATTCATAATTTAATTAGCTTGTGCAAGGAGTATTAGGAGAGTTTCCATATGCTCCCTAAATTATCTTTGAGGTAAGCTATGTGAAAATCAGAAATGGAAAGGGTTGTTTTAGCAAACGTATTTTTTGACACCATACGAAGTTATTTCTATCAAAACTACATGAATTATAATAAAATGTAAGTCAATTCTATGATTATGCCATCAGAAAAATCCAACCACTCTTTTTAAATCTAACGGTTTTTACTAAATCCATTTTTACTGTGCTGAATTACACAAATGGTTAGTACATATTCTAATGAGCAAACTCATTTTAGTTATTTTCTATACCTTTTCATATATGACTCTGTCACTGTGCCATCTGGTTACGGTCTCCAGCATACAGCATAAAAACCTGCCATATCTACTGGCTTCATTTTCCGTGCAACTTGCAACTGTATATATAATATCAGAGAAAACCTGTGAATAAAGCAAGAAAATGTTACTATGACCTTACTGAATTACAAAAGCAAAAGATCTAACAAAAATTATAAATTTCTCTCATCTAAACCACCATTAAGCTGGTTTCTAAATACAACAGAGACTGCTTATAAAATGTTTGTTTCCCAACTGCTGGTCCTTCACACTTAGCCCAGAATCCAAGCACTGCATACAGCTACTGCTGACACACTGATTGATAGTTCAAGTGTCTTCACTGACATAACTGTTTTATTTTCAAATTAATAATGATTTGAGCTGCTAGAAGTAAACATCTAGCCAAGCTGATGCAAAAAAGCTTTATTTCCTGGCCCACACAGGTCCATCAGATAGGGCTAGTTGAGCAGAAATGCTCTTTTGGACATATGAAATCAGAGCAGATGCAGTGACACAAACTAGCCCACTGTCTGTGGCGCCATTTGCCAGGGTCAGAAGGGTCCCAAGGATGCTGCTGGTGGGGGACAAGCATAAGAAATTTGGTACCACTGCAGAAGAGCACACACAGCTAAAATGGGAGGATTAGAGCAGGCCATGGAAATGCAGATTACTTGAAGGTTACAAAACCTGAAAGCAACTCCTATGACAGCTGAAGACTTTGCTCTGAAACTATTAGGGTGAAACACAAACAACATTTCTTGAAAATAAACCCCTGAAGCTTTAAGGAAACTTTGCTTCTAAGATCTGAAGTACAGAAGTGGGCTTCTGATTGTTACAGATTCTAGAATGAAACGTAAGTAATGATCTTGTTTACCTCTTTTGGGAGGCAGGGGAGACACTAGGTCGGCGTGTTCATAATGATGTACATACACACACAGAGTCGTATACTTACTCGGTCATAGCAGAGAAGTGTGGAGAAGTTGGGTGTTTTCTGCTGATGCACCAGTTCAACAAAGTGAGCACAGTAAACTGCATCAATTGCCGAAAAAATGCATCGAGGAAATATACACAACTGTAAAAATTTGGTGATAGTCTCATTTTTGGTAGACTCTTCAAAAAACGAAAGTTGAGAGGGGAAAAAAGAAAAGAAAAATAGAGTAAATATATGGTTTATCACTCAACTACTCTCTTCCCAAGAAGTTCAGTACGACAAATCCATACTCTGGTGTTTGCAAATTTGGCCACTTGTATTTCAGACATATCTTCGTCATTGATCAGAAAAAGTCAATACAAGTGCAACTGTTTGAGGGTGGGGATAGAATAGCAGGGTGGATGTAGCAAATGTTTATTTCTTACAGGCAAAATTCTTCTTTCACACAACGGGGCTAAAAACAGGTTCTGGGAAAGCTTCAGTAAACTTCTCCACCTGCTCAAATTGTGCACATCAGCAAAGTGAACACCACCTGCCATTTCCCTAGAACACTTTCTTTCATCTTTCTAGATGGGGCTGACTTTCAGCTTGGTTTCCTTAGAAACTGAAGAACATGCTGTCTTTATACAATCCATTAGTAACATTTTTCCAATTAATCAAAAACTTAGAGGAATTTAAACAGGAACAGTCTTCAGTAAACCACCACCCCAATACACACACATTTTGTGAAAGTTTCATTGTACCACTGAGTGAAAGACTGTACTGTATCAAGTTCAAGAGTTACCTGTTTCTATTTGACCAATCACAGATTGGTAAACTCAACACTCAAACTGGTCCCATGGCAACAAGGAGCTTAAAAACAAGCTGAGAGCAATGTACAGCACAAAAGCAAGGTCAGAGGAAAGCACAGAACCAAAGACTGCAAGTAGATGCCTTCAAAGGAAGAACACTCGTGATCCTCATGAGGGCCACTGGTGGTTTTGCACAGGCCACAAGTCATAATATCCAGGGTTTACTTGCTTCAGTTATGTGATGCTCATGGAATAAAGCTCGTTCAAGAAAGGACTGTCAGCTTTTACTTAGCTAAAAACTTTATGTTGACTCTGTTTAATTTTAGTATCTACCCCTCAAAGGTTATAACAAACATTTGATGCTTAAAAAAAAGAAAAAATCTATCAAGAGAATCACAGTTCATAGGACAATCCAAGTATGTGTTGCTTCAGAAGTGTATAAGCAAAGCAAGTAAACAGCCAGTCAGAATAGGCAGTCTCCAATTGCTAAAGATACCAGGCTACCTACTCTGCCAAAAATTAACCTATTCTCAAAGGTACAAACACTCTATGAAAAGTCTTCAAAAAAGAAATATCTATAATTTTAAAAATAACAATAAAACCTACTACTACAGTGGATGTGCTGTTCAATTTCCTCATATAGTACAATTACAGATTATTTCTTTCAATGGGCAAACTGCTGAAATAGTCAGCTTGCCTCTGGATACAATGCTAGGAAACTTCCTTCAGCTGAAGCCCAAGCACAAGAGTCAACAATAAGCTATTCCCAGTATCCCATAAAGAGTTAGGTGCTTATACACAGATCATACCTATGCAAACTATTTTCTACACACTTTTGGGTGCTTCTTTAAGTAGACAAATTTACCAAGTCACCTCTAGACCAAGTTTTAATCAGGCAGTAATTTTTCAACCAGTAATTTCTTGTAGTTCATTCGCTGTCCACACCAGTACATTAAATATTTATAGGGAATAACTTCTCTTGATATAACTGTCAGTGTTTCTTCATTAAACCAGTTGGATGGATCTTACACGAGTTGGACAACAAAACTCTTTTCCACTGGATTATGCTAGACTTCTTGGGACAGACGAACTACTACTTCCAGTTACAAACTCAAAGTTCATCCAGAGAAGAAAACTGACCAGAGAAAAACATTTCAGATTAACAATACCAGCAGAGTTCACAAGCAACATGAAACATTACAGAGGTTTCCCAGGAAAAACCCTTGGTTCTGCTTGTTGCCTATCTGCCATATGAAACATGTGCATGCTGTTTCACTGCATGGGGCTGTTAGGCTGGCATAACATTTATCTTGTCATTGGAACAGGGTATATGCCACCACCCAAACCCTGGCATATTGCTCCTAATCACAGGACTCAAACAAAGTAAGTTAACTCAAACCAATCATTGAGACTTTACATGCCTATTTTTTGTCCTGAAGCAATTATACTAAGCAGCATTCCAACTGCAGTTAGCAAGTACAGGCCAGCTGGCAATTACAAACTTCTACTGAACTGATCAATCTCTAACTTATTTTCTAAATTAGGGCAAAATTTAAAAGGTATTCACATTGCAAGAAACAAAAAACCTCTATGAAAACCAACTACTCAGCATTGGCAAAGACACATTACATTTTAACTAAAAATTTACCTTGCTAACAGACCTCAACATATAAAGAGATCAAATTTTTATATCAACATTAAGAGTATTAGTGCAAGCAAGTTCTGGAGACAGTGACAACTACAATAGCATCCACAGCATTTCCCCTAGACACACTTACTTGCCAGAAGCCAGTTATCTTTCTCTAGTTTCAGTCTCTGTAGAACCCTCTGCACATGCTCCAATTGCTTCTTCTCCTCTTCAAGGAGCTTGTCCTGCAGAGCTGTGCAACGTTCTTTTTCTTTTTTCTTTTTATTTGGGGGCTATAAAATGTCAGGGTAACTCATTTAGTATTATACTAAAACTTGCTATAGACACAGCAATAAATTCCTGGTAATACTAAAGAATACTTGGAAAACTTTGCATTTCACTCAAAAGTGTTCTGCTCTAGTAATCAATTATTTTATGAACACTGACTGGCTGACTATAGTTAAGAGTGAAGAGACAAACCATACATACAGGTGTCAAGACCTTCTTTCTGAAACTGATTTTCCAGTAATTTTCACTTAGTGGAGTCACTAGTACTTTTAACATGGGAATTATGAAGAAAAGTCAATCCAAATTATGTTAATGTGGCAAATCAGAATGGATGAACCAGGTGACCAAACTTCCCAGATCTAAACAACCTTAGTATAATACTTCATGAAAAAAAACTCTTTCAAGACTAGAAAGTTTAAACTGGACCACAAAATTATATCAAAATACCATTTCCTGATTGTCATCTATGGCTTTCATCTGGACTTTAAGTTTGTTGACTTCTCTGTCATAGCTGCTGTGTGGCACGGCAAGGTCATACATTGTTAAAGACCAGAATGTAGCATAAAATTGAGGGCTGATGTCATCCCAAACTTTGGGGAGGTGCAGAGAAATCACAGCTTCGTGAACAGGAGCCATCACCAGCTCACATGACGTAATGTATTTGTGAACTTTGTGCTGCTGTTTATTTCCCTTCTCAGCTTTTTTCAGTTCATCATACTTTGACTGTGGATAAAAAAATAAAAAAAAAACCGAACTGTAATCTAGATATACAAAAATTAAACTTTACAATATAATTTAACTTTTCTCAAAAACCTTTCTGTACAACATTTACACATGTGAAATGTCAGTACATAAAGCACTGAAGAACCTCATACAGAATCTTTAGCCTTCATCCATATTGGATGGATTTATCTTTCTTCACTGTTGCTGCTACCTGTTGTTAGAGAAATACATTATACTACACCAAATAAAAACTGCTCTCCATATTGAACTTTTTAGACACAGGAACAAATTTATTTCTGACACTTCCCAAGATACCACACCATTTGGCAGCTCCACAGCAAAGGTGCATCTAAAACAACTGCAGAAGAACTTACACCTTTGAGGAAACAGGGAGGGAGAGAATTCCTACTGATAACCCAAGATATCCAAAGAGGTGACTTCATCAGCTACAACTTCTGTAAGTTGTGTAGAAGTTGACACATGGGTCATATTTTCTAAGAAGATTAAGGACAAACTGTCCCAGCCCACAGCTTCTATTTCTAATTCTACTCATAAAACTTTGCAAGTTTTATTTAGCAAACAAACTTTATCTGAAACCTACCACATGCACTGGTAACAGGTACCAGAGCAGCACTATGAGCAGACAAAGGGAAGAGTTGTACTCACTGAAATGTGGTGTGCATACATGGGTCTTGAAAGGAAAAATGCAGCATCATGAGGTGTGTGAAACTCATTACAGAGAACATCAATAGAAGGCACTCGCTTAATGTAATCCTCTGTGCTTAGATTGGATGCTAAAAACCCACCAAATTGTACCAGGGTGTCATGGCACTACAAGTGAAAGATACAAAAAGTTAGCAAACATTATTATTCTGTTCAACAATTAAGTTAGGGAGAGCTTCAGAGCTTGCTTTTTTTTTTCCTTTTCGTTTCTCATTAAAAATGCTAACACCAAATAGTAGAGCAAAAAATTTCTCATGGGGGAAGAACAATAAAATAAAAGATCCCACCAAGAAAAGCCAGCAGAACTCAAGAGCATTCTGTTCTACCAGAATGGAATGCAACTGGTTCCTACTGCCTAAGGCAGCAAAAGAATGCTTTTAAAAAAAAAAAGAAGTTTCACTACCAAAGTAAGATTAGAAAAATGGCAGACACTTGAGAAATAAGAATTTAACTTTTTATGACAAAGGATGCTTTGCTTTCTTACTCGGAAATCACTTGTCAATATAATGTATTTTTAATACACATATATATTTTAATAGAGCAACCCTGCAATTAGTTTTAGAAGTCTTATGTATTTGTATTTGTTGTACTGGATTCTCATATATAACTTTATAGATTTTGCTATTTATGTGCTGAATTCTTATATATTGCGATGATACACTAGAAGTTACCAAAGAGGAGGGGATCTCAAATACAGGTGTTTTTACTTGCCTGATCATACAGTTTTCCCACCAGCTTCAGATGTTTTTCCCCTCCTTCCTGAAAGATGACACCATTTCTCTGTTGAGCCATAAGCAGGCACAGGGGGAGGGCAAGATCATGGTCCAATAACGCATCTTTCAATCTCTGAGATGATTTTTTTGTATTCCTGATTTGGCCAAAGTATCCACCCTGCACAGTACAGAAAAAGTCACCCAAGTTGGAAAATAGAGCATCACAAATGGAATCTATGTGTGCTGACTGCACAAATACTGATCAGTGTTTCCTGTCCATCAGTAAAACTCTCTGGATCCTGTAATGCAGTGTATGTATGGAAGAATCAGAAACTAACTAGTCTTGCATGCTATTAATTAGTTTTTGCTCCTCCCCCCGAGCAGGGCTGAGCCAGCAGGACTGCAGCACATCCAAGCTCAGTGGCTGCTGGAATGCACAGGCCTGTCATATTCTCCTGACTATGAGATGCTGTGATGCACAATTAAGGTTCACATCTACACTGCCTTGGCTGCCTGTCTCAAGGCCTGTAAGCTGAAAAGAGGGGGCATCTCTGATACAGCACACACCTTTCTCAGCTGTGCTGCCAGAGCCAGAGACTTTAGAACCACCATTAAAAAGCAATAGTTATTATTAAATTTAACACAAACACACCTCAGCTTTCAGTTGTTCTCCACCAGTCATGGCTTCCAACTGTTCCATTGTCATTTCTTCAGTAATTTCTATCCCCGCCATTTTCTGCACTACCTCTTTTAAAATAAGCAAATCAAAGCTGCAAAGAAAACAGAGAAGTGGAGTAAAAACAAGACAATTTGTTTAAGAACTGGAAGCTATGACATTCAATATGTATTACAAAGCAGCACTACAATGCCTGTTAAACAACATCTTCATTCTTTTTTCAAGAAGAAACTGGTATGCCAAGCACAAGGATTTCTTTATTGCAAGTAAAGTTAGTACTTAAAAAAGCAATGCAGACATTCAACAGTTGGATTTTAGAACCCCTTCAGAACAACTTCATTGTTTTCTAAGATGGTAGTGAATCTGGTGCTATTAACTTTTAAGTATCAGAAAATTAAACAAAGTTTATTGCTCCCTTTTTTTGTTTTCCATGTTTCAAACTGTACTTATGCAGTTATTTCATGATTATGGAATATTTTATATTTTTTTAAGAGTTTCTAGAATAGTACACAGCCTCGGAAATGTACTGGCAAAGTTAGTCTGAAGAGGTTACTTGGAAACATGGAAAGCATCTTATTTTTACTTGAAACACAGAATATATAAAATACTGCAATCATCACCCTGTCCAGAGACTGGGTTTCACTTCCTGATCTGAATTCCGTAAGGATAATGACTTTTCCTCTACATAAGTACAGTAAATTGTATCCCAATCACACAAAGCAGCAATGTTTTCCAGTAACTTCTGAAATGTTGTGACCTACTTAGAAAAAGCATTGACCCATGCCTTCCAAAACAAAGCTTCACCTTTAAATAATTTATATGGCTTACATTTTTGTTTGCTGTTCCAACCATAAGTATGTTTTCTGTCTAGGGACTGTGCAATACCAGCATAAACCCCAATTCAAATACCTGAATATTGCAGTCCTATGAAACTGGTCATACTGGTAAATCCATTTTTTTGATCCCAAGTACTAAACTGACTTTTTTTTCCTAAAATACTTACAGTCGTGATTTTGGGGAAAGACAATAAACATTACTTACCCTTCCTCTGTAGCTCAATGTGATTGCCATCATCAGAACAAAACACAGTAGGGACAGAGGAGCATATGAGACTGAATGTCTACGTTGCAGGGAAGGCGAAAAAACTACATTTCTCAACATAACTACCCTAAAATAACATTCTGTTTTATCACCTTTGGTAAGCTGCCTTTCAATAAACATATAGGGATTTCTAATAGAAAAAAGTTGATACCTATGTGATAAAATTAAAATTAAATAAGTAAATGAAACAATAATACTAAGTGATGACAATGGAAAGACAAAAGGAAAACTCAAATTGGAAACCTTGACACTGACACATGAAGAAGCAATTCAACTACCACTAAATAAATTGGATAAAGTATTTAAATAATATTAAAATGTTAAGAGCCATCCCTGCAGAGAAGACATAATGAGAAAGGAAAAACAAACTACAACAGTCGCACTACTTTATATCATGGATGCTTATTTTTTAAATAATGTACAATAACTTCCATGATGAAATTACACACTGGTAGGCTTTTTACCCTGCCTGGTGTGAGTTGAAGATGAAAAATCAGTGCTTCAAGAATGTCACAGCTATATAATTAAAAGAAAAGTAATGTACTAAAGAGTGTATCATTCTTTCTTTCTGCTATTTAACCTTCCCAGTACTATGAATGCACTTTACCAACGCTAGAACAACAACTACATCGAGTGCCTGTGTATCAACAACACCCAAATAACACTTTATAAACACTTTATAAAAGCTGAGATTATAAGGATCCATTGTGCAATACTTGCCTCTTGCCAGCTTTCAGCTGGTTGGCCACATACTGCAGGAGGCCTGCAAGTTCAATTGGGTATTTTCGGAAAACGGCACCACAAAAGCTTGCCAGACCTAAAGCAAAGAGGAACAGCTGTGACTGCACCTCATTATTAAATAAACATTAACAAAATGCATATGGCATCTTAGCAATACATGCATTTCTGGAACACAAAGAAAAAAAAAACTTCCTATTGATTAAACTTGCCAGCTCTCTATTTCATTTAAAATATTAGTCAGTAGGTGCAAGTGAAATATTGATCATAATGATCAATGGTTGAATAGATCATAGGGAGGGTGAAGTATTTTAAACATTATCGTAATAAATAAAGCAAGTATACTAACTCTGCAGCCAGCTTGAGATTGTAGTGTCATCATGCTTCATTCTCTCCTTCTCAGGGTTTGCCAATGCTTCAATGATACAATCTTCAGTGGAGTTAAAGAAGAGTATTTTTCCTCAACTTACAAGCACAAAAGTTAGAGACTTGTTTTTCTGGCTTTTGTAATACATGAACATGATACATAAGTATAGCAAGCACTAACACAGTCATGGTTTTAAAAAAAATAAAACCATGAAATACTAAGCTAAAAGCAGTATTTACTTCACTATTTACAAGATCACTATGCCTTCAAGAGTGAAAGTAGCAAAAATCAAGAATAATTTTCATAGTGTGAAAGAATTAATAGAGAGGGTTCCACAACCCACTACGAGTGCAAAGGTATTTGGAAACTTCACTAAAATTTCCAGCAAAAAGCAGCAAGAATAGAAAACAGAGACAATATTTACTCACAGATAACAGATTTAACCTGGCTAAAACTGCAGCTTTATCAATAAGTGATGTAGTGATTTGCATTAAAGGATACATGCCAGGACATCATAGTTCAGAGAAGTGAGGTATTTCAGTGAATCAACAACCGGAGTTATCAAGTTATCATATTTTTGTATTTGTGATAAAATCTGCAAGTTACAACAGACATTCAGCTGAACAGGGACAGTATTCCTTATCTCTCACATAATAAAAGCATTTTACAATACTTGTCTTCAAAACCTACACAAAACATG
Organism: Machaerirhynchus nigripectus; assembly: GCA_013397975.1. NCBI lineage: Eukaryota > Metazoa > Chordata > Aves > Passeriformes > Dicruridae > Machaerirhynchus > Machaerirhynchus nigripectus. Next base: position 370,407 of record VZRQ01006958.1, read on the forward strand.
CTTAAAATTAATTTTTCAGAAGGTCCTAAGAAACTGTCAAAGCAAACAGGCAACCTCATTGATCCATCCAGTACCTTAAAGATACCAGTAAAACATGTCTCTAATGTGTAAAAACAATTCTGTATAACTTCTCTTTTCAATTATCAGCAAATACAATAATGCAAACATTTTTCTCCTAATATTTCTTAAGAATCCTAAACCTTAGCAGCAGGACTTTCTGTTGCTACAGAGTAATAAATAAAAGACTACTTAAAAAAAAACTCTACAACCATGAAGCCAGGTCATGAAAGACTGCAAGTAAACCGTACTTATCAAGTTCTAGGATGTTCTCTTTGGTACATGACACACGTGTATATTGCAGCAGTAATTTCTTCAAGTACAATCTAAAAACTGGTAAATCAATACCCTTAGGTCACATTTGTGAATAAGATGGAGGCCCATCAACACATTTTTACACCTCTCAAGCACTCTGTAGCACCAAGTAATCTTAAAAATCCTTCCCAACTTCACAGATGTATTTCAGACTCCAAAGCTTGAAGTTTTTTTCTAAATGATCCTGATCCATCTCCACCCCACTCAGAGACAACTGTCAGAGCAACTTAACCCTGAATTCATATTCTGCGTAACCTGATCAGCCATCTCTGTACCTGAGAACCACATCTGCTATCTCAAATTAATTTTTTTTCTGCAGTTGGCTATTCAAGAGATGTTTCCATATTTAATATCTCACTAAGCATAGTTAAGTCATATTTAGTATCTCACTATGTGCGCAACACTATACTTTAAAATTTGCATCAAAAGTAAAAAATAATTAAATTAGAACTGCAGGTCCCTCCCTGAACTTCAATTATCTGTTGTTAGGATGAAATAGCATTCAAATACATGTAACTACGTACATAATCAAATAAAATTGTAGGATTGCTGTGGCTGAGCTTCCCAATTTGTCTTCCAGAGGGTTTCACATTTTCCTTAGTTAAACGCCTGTAAATGAGAACATGTTTTGTTACAATAGACAAGCTAGAAGAGTATTAAAACAACAGGTTCGTTTCAGTGAATGAACATCTTTGTTAGTCTCAGAGATGAAATTCCCACTAGCAGACGTGTTTTCAAGAAATCTCAGCATAGAAATACTACTCCACTGAGAACTGGAAATTGAGAAATCCTCCAAGATGCAGACAGTACAGCCAACCCAGTTGTCCCTGTGTTACTATGGACATATAGCTTCAACTTCGAACACTCTGCTTTCAGAAGTCGTCACTGAAACCTGTACCACATACACCAAACTACCATGTGATGCTGCTAGTTGCTCCTGAAAATTTAATTTAGCCACAGATCAGTCGTTTTTTGTTGCATTCTATTCACTGAGAAACAGTATTTCTTTCTTTGTGTTACAGTTCCACAGCATTTCCTACTGAAGATTTGAGCTCAACCTGAAACCTGAAGTTGACAGTAAATTATACACACAGCAATGCACTGTGGTTCACCTGCACAACTGAAATCCATTGTAGAGGGGAAGGGGGCAAAGGTTTACGGTATATGCAGCAAGTCAGAAGGGAATCAAAACAATTGTTCCTAGCTTTCACAGCTCTGAATCCCAAGTCTTTTATCCAGAAACAATTACTGTCTTGCCTATATGGAAAGGTTCTGATTATCCACACTCTACCACCACATCACATTTGCTTTTGGCAAATGGAGAACCTAATTCCCTGACAGTGACACCAAAGGTAAGGTAAATCTGAAACTTCTATGAGCCCACTTGAGGATGAGAATAAATAATTCTGTTCAACTTACTTCCACACATTCAAATCTACAGAAAACATGACAAGATTCTTGAGACTCTTTGGAGGAGAGTCTCCACACCTAAAGAAAATATGTAGCACTTGGGTATTTCTACAAGCAAAGCAATTTACCGAACACCTTACTCATGGAAAAGGTTTTAGATCTGTTAATGGGATATTTTTCAGAGATAAGATACCCTTGTTGGTGACAAATTTGTCTGTATCCTTATTTGATAGTTTTTAACCACAATACATGAAATACTTCATGAACAAGGACTATTAGGGAAATTACTAAGTCATTAAGACAGGAAATGTACTTGTCAAGCTTTCTTTCTTCAGCTGGTGATATGCAATACAGTGTACTACAGTTCATAATTATTTATGGGAACAGACTACTTACTTCATGATGTATTTGGCTCGGTCTATGGTTTGAGCCTTAACTTTCACAAGAAGTGGGTGACTATTGTATGTTTCATTCTTCCATTGCCCATACAGACGGTATCTGGAAAAGTTACACGGGAAAAGCAAGTTCAGTACTGACAATTCAACAGCCCATTCCAAAGGGTGGAAATAAATCATTCTACTCACCGGTACTGGTATGGAAAGGTTTTGAACATTCCCCATAATTCCTCAGACATGCATGCATTGCAGTCCATCAAGGAAAGAGATGGAAGCAAGACTTGATCAGTAATACTCAACAAACAGCTGAACAGTGTCTCCTGAGATAAAGACAAAACCCCAAGGTAACTATGAGGAAGTGCCTCAGAAGCCATGTTATATATGCAACGTGCAGATGCACGAATGGAACATTTTATTACATTGATAAAAAAACAAGTACACCAAAAGATTACAGAATAAAGCAAAAAACTAAACAGGACCTAGAAGTATCTCCCATCATAAATCATTTAGTAAATAATTTATGGACTGTATAGACTGTCAATACTTTATCTGCCTATATAAGATACTAGAACAAAGCTGCTGCAATCTTCAGCAGGTTGCACTCATTTTTGAATCAAACGTACCGTTAAAAAATGGATATTGTGTGGACTTGCATGAAGTGCAACACAGGAGAAAATAGATTTTGACAACTGCTTTCAATGTATTAAGGTACTCCTTGTCTTTACTTCCATTTTCAAAATTTCAGATAAAAACCTGAAAGCATTATACATGTTCCCAAGACACAGTACCAATTTCAATGTTTTCAGTATCCTATCCTTAGCCTTTCTTAAACATTTCTCTTTTCCACTGAGCTATTTTTTAATAGTTATAGCAGCAATGAAAAGAAACCCAAAACAAAATGCGAAACCCAGAAGAGATTTTCTCTGCAATGGTTCAGGAAATCAGGATAAATGAGAAAGAGGAACAAGTAACAACGAAAACTGCAGAAACTTCACATTGAAAACTCATTTGTTGAGTTAAAAAAAAACTTATGTGTTTTTTATGTTAGACTTCAACTGGACACTTGGGTTTCATTCTGAACAATCTTGATAATAAATTAGAAAATTTTGAAGTAAATAAATTCAGCAGTTAAAAAAACCCCATTGTACTAATAAACACCTCCCCTACTTCCAATTTGTGTTTTCTCTATGCTTTTCCCCACCATGAAGTGTATTTACAGAATAAATAGCTGGAGGACTTCCAGCTGATTCCAAGCAAATAAGAAGTAAAATTCACATTTGCTCACAATTAAAATCTTGCATAAAAACACCTTCTTTCAAAATAAACTCACCATTTTCTCTTTATCTTCCTGTTTGCTTCCATCAGACTGAAACTATAACAAAGACAACCATGTTAATTGTAGCACAGTTGATGTAACAGTTACAGAACAGGGCTATCTCAGCAAAAGCATAAACCCGAAGGGCCAAGCATCTCTTAAATGTCTAATTTGCCACATCTGTCAGCGTTAAAGTATTTTTTAACAGAAATTCAAATGCATGGATGAAATGCATTTCTTACCAAGAGAGGGGCTTTGTACAATTTTGTCCAAAAAGAAATAATAACTAAAGCTATGAGGGAACATGCTTTTACATATGAAATACTGAATTTTCTTAATGGAGAGGAAAAAAACTGCCTAAACATTCACCTTCTACCTAAAAAATCTCACGAATTCCAATGCAGTTACCAACAGCCATAGAGTATTTTCCCATCTTTCTCTCTCAGTAACAACCTCTTAAGCTTTTAGTCCTCCCTTATTAAACTACTTTTTCTCTCTGCTTGCTCCACTCACCATGAAAAGCATATTAAGCTATCACACCAGTAAGTGCACAATTATTTTAAAGGTACACTTTAGCATGAAAGCTGCAGTGCAATGTTAGTAGTCCAACTTTCAAACTACTGTATGGGTTAACTTAGAGTCAAATTACCTTCAGTTATAAGTATTTCTACTGTGTGTTAAATGTAGTTTCACAACTAGAACATGCTTATGGCAATAATGCATTAAAAATAACTTTCCCTATGTTACCTTAACCACTCTGTCACTGACGAATTTCTTCACAGTTCCAACCTAGAGCAAATAGCTAAAATGATGCTCATTCTTGTCAGAAACACATTAACTGTCATATATTTACAGTAAATCTGCACAAGAGATTCCTATAACCAAGTAATCTCCATTCCACTGTACATATCCACAGAAACAAGGGCTTTCTCACACACCTTCAATACCTGAATTACAAAATAGTTTGAACAGTCTGCTGACATCGATAAAATGCATAAGTCCCTTAAAACTGTAACTTCCAAATTAACTACACTGTCAGTGCAACATAGCTATCACTAAAGTGGTATCAGTCTTCTCACTGGCCAGCAAGAAATGACCATGCTATAAAGTCAGAGTACTTAACATTGGGAAATCTTACCATTCTGGATGAGAAGATGCCAAGAAATAATACAGAGATACGGAAGTAGGGAAAGTTCCCATGAATTTATTACCAAGACTACATGGAACGTGAAGTTATTATAAGTCTCTCACCCTATCTCTGCATCTTGGAACCTAACAAGAATAAATTCTCTTTGACAATTTTTGAACAAAAAGATCTTCAATCCCAAGAATTATCTATGTTCTTAGCTCTGTATCATCAGGTACAGCTGGACATGAAAGCCTCCCCTCAGGTGGTATACAAATTATGAGCATTCCAGTATTTGTTAGTTCCAGTTGAAATAAAAATACTTTTAAGAAAAAAAAAAGGTATAAAACTGAAAACTTCCCCTCCAGTACCATTTAGATGAATCAACCTCTCAAATTTTCTGTCAATTTAAAATAAAGTGCTGGGTAACAAAACCCATGATTTTTATGTTTTGGGGAAGTGGACTGGTCATTCATTGATAATAACAGTTATTCAAAAAACATTTATTCCAAAGTTTCTCTGAGCTGCTGGTTTTTTTAAAAAAAATTAAACCCCTATTGTTGACTTGAGAAACCAGAAAATGCTAGTTAGATAGCAAATAGCCAGAAAAGTAGCAAAAGAAATAATCAGCCTCAATCTGAACTACTGAGTACATTTTAAGGGAGTTCAGAATATAAATTCAACTTGCAGCCTTTTAAAACAGGTCATACTGCCAATCCTTCAATAGACACACAGTAAAGATATAGTCAAAAGACAGTAACCCATCTCAAGAGATCAGTTTATTTCTGAAGTTGGCAACTTGAAGTGATTTCCACATCGAACTCATCCTTAGCAGCATCTAAAGATTTGTCACTGACACAAGATCAATAGTAGCAGCATTTTAACTAGGCAGAACAGGGGGGAAAAAAAACATAAAGTAAAAGGATGCAATATCCCCTGCTTCCCAAGAAACCTAACAGCTGGAACAGAAAGCTGAAATTATTTGTACTGCTTGTGTATCAGGTCATCAATCCTCATTGACTACATTGGTGCTGTAATAATGCAGAAGCTCCCAGGCAGTCAGCACCATATGTCTGTTGGGTTTTTTAGTTATACACACACAGATAGTATTTTAAAATATGAATACCAAAATGAGAAATTAGATATCACTAAACATCCCTGGTTATAAACCTAAAGGGCCTAAAGCTGTTCATGAAGATGTTTACAGATCATAAAATTTATCAAAAATTAAAATAAGATTCTCCAGGTTTGTCCTTAGTCAAAATTTTCTTTTGTTTCAGCATTTGAATATCACTAAATTAGCAAGACAAGCATTTTTGACATCAGAATAATTGGTATTTTTCACAGTTCGACCAGCTGTTGTGTCATACCAACCTCTTTCATAAATGCCTTTCCAAGGCGCACTACTTTTGCAAATAAAATGGGATCATGGGACAGATGAGGACCAAGGTAACAAAGCATGTTGAACACTTCCTTTCTCAATTCCTCAAAGCTCTCTGCTTGTTTTGGTGCTCTCTTGTTTGGCAAAGAGGAAATCGGTGACCCTTTAGCTCCTTTAGGTACACCAACTCTGAAAAATAAAATGTGCAGTATTTCACATGAAATAGAAGTGAAAATTTTAGAAATGTATCAATAATTAAGCTTATTAGTGAATTCACGCTGTAAAGAAATCATTTTTGCCCTGTGTAGCAGCAGAATTGTGGCTGCCACTTTACCTGCGGTACAGAGGCTCAATGGTCACGTGGACGAGCTGGCAAAGCGCGATCGCAATCGGCTTGTGCGAAGTAGCGTAAAAAGGAGGCATCTGATCCATAATACTTTGTGCATGATGCCAATCACCAATTTTTAATAAGGCTTCCAATAAGCCAAGTTTCTGATTATCAGGAGGCTGCAAGATAATAAAGAAAAAGTGTGCTCATAAAGTCTCCTTAATACTTCTCCTTAAGCAGCAATCCACAGCTAGAGAAAAAACCCTTGTATATCAACTGTGTAATAAAAACATATGCAAGGTAAAACTTAGGTAGACAATTAGACAATAAGCAAGCTTCAAAAGAAATTATAAACCACTCCACATGGAATTTAACATCTGGATCAAAGAAAAAGTTAAAAATAAAACAAATTTATTATGTTGTCTGATGTATGTCTGATCACGTATTTTTCAAACTGTCACAATCTACTGCAGCTTATTTCCTGACAGGACACTTTATGAACAATGCAAGCACTTAATATTCCCTTATGCTGTGTGTTTTTCTGGGTCTAAAAGCACAAACTTCTCTTGCAAAAGCAGGTTAGAATAAAATAAAAGCTAAGCCACATTCAAACCCTTTCTGTGTCTTAGCGTGCCTGTACCATAAGTTTCACATTAGCATCTATTCTACGAGACTCTAGACTTAAGTGCAAGTCTACACAAAGTTCTCCAAATAGTCCCTTTGCAATACCGGCATAAGAGGAAACTGGACTCTACAATTAAGGTCATGCCCTGAAGCACTTTTTCAGGGGCATAGTATTGGTTTTCCCTGGCCCCCAAGGTAAAAGTCTATTCTTAAGTGACTAACAGTAAGGAACACTAGCTGTAAGTAACTACAAGACTAAGATGACACCCAGGGAAGGAAGACTCCAAGTCTAGGACAAAATGCGTTTATTATTTTTAAGGAAAATATAATTTTATTTAAACCACACAAGCAGAGAAGGCTGACTGACAAGAACAATAATTAATTACAAAACAGACACTCCTGTGGTTCTAAGTTTGCGTTTTAAGTTTTTTTGTGTTTTTTCTTCCACTTTTAAAACTTTTAACACTGGCAAATATTTTTCTGATAGTTTTGAAAATAGAAAACAGCATAGCACATGGTAACATGCAGAGGAAAGCTTCAGAGCAAAACAAAATGACTGAACTTCTGGAGCTCACAGGCTGCTTGACTTGTGGGTAAGCAAGTTCTGACACAAGCTCTCCGAAAGCCAGGACGTGCCTGGCACAGAGGTGGCAGTCTGGAACTGCTGTCAAACCCATTCTTGCTGCCCACACTCTGACCTGTCCAGATCGCCTATCACACAGTTATGACAAATGGATCTTAAAAGGCAAAAGCAGGTAGCACATTTGTCAAAACTAAATTATTCATACTGGAGTCGTGAGATAATAATGAATTTTAACCACATAAAATAAGTACTTTGTGGATTTAAAAGAAAGTCAGGTCAATAATTGTTAAACACTGCTTCCTTACACAGGCATTTATTCCATGATACTGTATCAAAAGTAGTACATTAACATGACACGCTGGATACAATGTACCTAAATTTAAGACTGTCAACAGCTTTCACATGTAGTTACTCCCCTAACTGCTATGCAGTGCACAGCTAAGCACATATAAAAATACTTTTAACACAGAAACAAGCTTTTCAAGAAACAGCACTTATTGCGTAAGTGTGTGCAGTCACAGAAATTGGTTTTTAAGTACAGCTCTTAATTTTCCCATCACAAAGGCTCAGACTTTGTCATTTTAATCCTTCAGAAAAATGCTGCACTTTCTGGTAGAGATTAAAATTCCCTAGTTCTTAGTTCTAAATCTTAGCCATAAAAACTGTCTTAATTCCTCTGACATTACTTGAAATGCACACACTCCCCATGTCCCATCAAGAGTTTGTTTTTCTATCAGAACAGGGTAACAAGCATGCTTCAGAAAATTCTGGGCAGCCCCATCTGACTGCAGAGAAGGTAGACCAAAGCAACGTGGTGTAAGCAAAAGGGAATGGGATCAGAAATTTGAAGTGACTCAAGGAATCGGTTTAAGCAGCAGCCGTGGCTGCAGTTGAGAGCCAGAGGGCAGTGACCTCATCAGCTGCCTAAGGGAAGAAAATGGCATTAGATTTTTCCAAGCCAGGGAAGAAAAATGAAAAGAGGAAGGAAGGTCAGAGATTAACAGAATCAAGGTGGAGTAGAAGCAGCAGGAATAGGTAGACAAACCAGACTGATAATGAATACAAAAGGATACAGAAAATCAAGAACAGAAACTGTCAAGACTGATGGGTCCCTCCCCCCACTCCAGCATGACACTTAAAAGTGCAAATATCAAGCATTGCTTTTTTTTGTTTTTCTTTTTTTTTTTGTTTTGTTTTGTTTTAAATAAGGTGTTTAAGAAGTACTTAAGCACTCAAATGAAGATGACAACAGAAAGGCCCCTAAGAGATTAAATAATTTTGTTTCCAAAGTAAGGCTTGGGCACGCTAAATCAAATTAGACCTAGGGCAACATGAATATGACATAGTAGGAACTTAAATGAAGAGCATAAATTTACACATATGGAGGTAAAGGTTTAAAGGGAGCACAGTGAACAGTTACAACTAAAAATCTTCAGTGATAAGCTTTCTTCTACAATGCAGGATAATTATACCAACATTCCTAAGTCTGACAACTCTTTATGTCCCAATTCTTGATTGAGAGAAATAAGGAATAAACTCTTATTAATGTTCTTACTTCAATGAAATCAGCTAGGATTATGCTATCATGAATCCTAGAAGTACAGTTGTTAGAGGTTGTGAAGTGTATGAATGCTGGACATAGTGGAGCCGATAAAACAAAAAGGGGGAGAAGAAATCAATTAGCCATTGAACCAAGAATATTTTAAGTACAAAAATCCAGAACAAGCCCCAAACCATGCATTTTTGCACATTCAATATAACAGAAGTGCGGTCAGAAGACAAATACAAGCCACCCAAGAATTACGTAACTGTTTTTCAAATAAATACAAGCATGTTTTTATAACAATTGTTTTGTTTAGTGTAATTTAAATAATTTTACTGAAAAGAAAGCTACTCAGTCACACCTTTTCAGTTTTCTCCTCCTCTTTTTCCTTTTCTTTCTCCTTTTCCTCAGTCTTTTCAGATGATAAGACGACCATTGTAAGTTTTCTGACAATTTGTTTAGCTTCCACTATCTCTCGCTTGTGTTCCTCGATGATGGCATTATCCCCTGGTAGAAGCTGAAAAAACAGAACATTGTATCTGAGAATTGAAGAGACCAACTGCTACTGTGGATCACCTGAGCTTGGAGAAGAACTCTGTCCTTTCTTGTTACGAATCAGACAGTCTTTCAAGGAATCAGTTTCTTTTTCTTGCAACATCATCCCCAACAGCGAATTACACTAGTAACAGACTGCTCTGAAATCAAGGATTCATGAGGAATAATACCACTCTACTTCTTCACAACCATTTGTTGTCTGAGCCCCCCTTGACCTCCAATTTAGCGTTCAGCTGTAATTTATGGCGACAATTACACACATACTCCATGATAACGTTAATACAACTCAGTGCCTTTAATCCAAGTGAATATTTAAAATATTGCTCATCTAAAGGGAAGAAAAATTTAATCACCAAGGAAAACCAGGTAACCTACTTAGCCACACACTTCCATTGCACCTTTATTTTAAAGAAACACCATTTAAAGCTTACCAAACATTTACGAGCAACACAGGTTAAACACATGTAACATCTGTTCTTTAAAAAACATCTTAGATAAAAGTACCTAGTACGAAAAAACCTCAGCATGGTCTTGTACTTGAGAATAATCAGGGTGAGGAATATAAACCTACACTCAGAAATTAAAAGGTCAAGTTGAGAAACAAAAGAAAAGCTCTTTTTCTGACAAGGCCAAACTTCAATTTAGCTCCTGAAACCAAGATCACACTTTCCCTGCAAGTAAGTAATCAAAGACCTCTTTGATACAGCCATCCTTTCTTATAATGTTTTTAACAAGAGAAGATTTTTATTGGTTTTTCTTTGCCCAAACTGATTACAGAAGGAGGAAACAACTCTTCCATTTCACAGAAATTTGGGGAAGAACAAATCCCACTTGGAAAGGTAAAAGGTTTAAGGAGCTGCATTTTTCTCATCTGAAAACACAAGAAACCTACTAAGCTTCACCAAGAAGCACATTGTGTGGTATTTCAATGGGTAAATTGTATCTCCAGGATGCCATACATTTTATATGGCTGCGTGTATACACACACTAATTGAGAACAGTTCTTACAGGCTTGGAAGGGCAGGGAGGGCAGAGGTGGGGAGAACATTCTTAGTGTGAACGATAATCCTGGCAATGCTCTTGTATGGGAGCCACACAATGAACACCCCTTCAGACTCAACATCTACATGCTAATTATTTTATAGAAACTTTCATAGCAAGTTAAATTAAGCCTGAACTGAAAAGAGATTAAAAAAAATATACCATCCCAAACATGCAAAGACAGCAAGACTGGCAGAGAGATTCTGGAATGAGACTGAGAATCACCATCATGCAGGTGAGCAGCGCAAACGACTGCAGTACTGACCTGTGAGACTGAGAGAAAACATGCCCATACCTGCACATGAGCTGAGATTGCACAGGCAACTGTAACCCCAAGTCTGAGCATGTTTGTAAGCTTACAAACATTCTTTAGAAAACAACCATTATCGTCACACACTCCTCACTCCACACCAATTATCTGGGACATGCAGTCCTACTCTTGCTCCACCCAACACATTTTCAGCAAAAATACTCCTATGAAGCCAGAGACAGTTACTGACGAGTCAATATTGATGAGATTGTCACTAAGGCTATGAAATGCCACACAAATTAATGGCAGGACTACCTTCCAAACCTTCCACAGATGTAACTAGAACTCTTTTCCTTGATTTCAGTGGAAGAGTTGAGTCTTAAAATTTCTTATCTTAAGACTATCCATGGATATTCTGAAATTAAAAATTCTTGTATAATGTAAAAATAATTTGGTAAATACAACATTCTGTTAACCATTCATCAAAGTGGAATGCTGGTTGCAGAGAGTAAGTCTCTGATTATATCTGAACACATTAAGTCTATTTCCTTCCTTCAACCTAACAAATGGTCAGAATTCTTGTACAGAATGAGAGGCTATTCAGGAACATGCAAGCATTTAAAAAGAATAACCCTACTATTAAACTAAAAGAATATTTGGAGCTAATTGTCCTACCACTTTTCTCAAAAACTGATCTTGTAAAGTAAAACTCAAAGGGTCTAACTCTTAAGGAAGGTACTTGGGTATTTACCTCCAACTTCCTACTCTGCCAGAAGGTAAACAGTCTGGAGGACATCATACAGATAATTCAAATAAAGTTTATCAGCATTCCTATTTCAATGTATGCTTATTTGAATACATGGCATTAAGAAAGCATTGAAAATTTTAAGAGTCATTAAATACCGTACACCTACAGGTACTAGACAGAATATCATGAATCTGAAAATTGAGAAATGGTGTACGCTATCTGATTTTCTTTTTTAAATGTCCTTAGCTTTGGCATCTAGCAGAGTAGTACTGTCACTTACATGAACATAAAGATCTTCCAAATCTATGAGATTATGTTGCAAAAGGACAGCAGCAACTCTGTATAAGGAGGAAGGGGTTTCACCACTTGGATCCTAAAATAGACAACATTGGAAATTCAAGAAAAAAAACAATCAGACCACAGCAGGTTATGAAACAAGAACCACTCAATTCCTGTTCAGACAAAACCTATTAACCCACAGTTCTCCTTGTTATCATGTTATTTAACTGCTATTACTCCCACATCACTAGACAACTGCAATACACATTTGGTATTTTCAGAAACAAAAACTTTAAAATATCTTCACACCCTATGGTGCTTGTATGCAATTCCTAGCTATACATTTAAAAAAAAACCCTTGAGTATATTATCAAGTATCAACCATGACTCCCCTGCAAACATGCTCCTCACTCCTGGGGATAAGTCTTTTTTATAATGTACAGTCTCTTTGTTCATGCCAGTCCTTACATAACTCCACAAGTTCAAGTGGAAGGTATCAAGACTGTTTTCAGCTCTTTTAAGAGAACATTAAGCATTCCCCTGTAAAATCTGGTAAGAGACTCCCACTCAAATAATCAAATTACTGCTTTTAATACCAGAATTTTACAACTTAAAAATTAATTTCTATGTTAAAAAAAAAATCTGCAGAAAATCTGTTATTACTGACTGCAGTTCAACCACCAACCACGAAACCCAAAAATTAAGAATAGAAATACATTACCTGATAAAATTTGAATTTGAACCCAAGGATATGGCATAGAGTTTGTGGTTCACACATGTACATATAAGACTCTATCAGTGGTACAAAGAAATCATCATACTCAGGCCTGCACTCATAGACTTCTAGGATAATATCCAAAACTCTGTTAGGATCAAGATTGAAACATCCTAGTGGAGAAGGATAAAGCAGAAAAGTTAAACAATGGTAATTTTCATCCTTGTTCTGTTTCTAAACACAAATGCATTAATGTTTAAAATTAATTAATTTCAGTTAAACTGGAGCCTGATTTATCAATAGCAAAATCATCTGGATCACCTATAAATACAGCACCAGTCATTTTGACTTGTTGAATATTGAAGAAAAATACTGACAAAAATACTTAACAGGACTTCCAACCCAGATTACAGCAAAAGTAGAAATTAACACCTAAAAGGGAACATTTAATAGTTAAAAACCTGACCTCGCCAACACCACAGGGCCAGCAAAAGGCATGGGCTGCTGCTTCTTCCCTTGTGCTACCACACATACTCCTTCAGTCACACAAATCTGCCAGCTAGTAATTATTTTACACCCCAAAAACTGTTCTGGTTTGAGCTAGACCCTGATCCTACTGTTGGTACTGCCCTGTCAATTCAGCATTATTGCCAGCAGAAGAGAAAATGGTTTCTTGATTTGAAGGGAAGCAAGAGCAAAGATACAGATCAGGTAAGCTAAAGCTGAAATCATACCTGTATTTTACTATATAAACTTTTCCACCAAAATTCCAGGAGACATACTTGAGGCAGAAATACTACTTTTATCCAAAAAATCCCCACCTAGATATTTTCTTCTTTGTGCCATGACATGTTTTATCCAGGCACATTCACTATGCAGATATAAAACTGCATCAGTCTTTCCTCCCCAAAAGCCATTTCCATTAACACCAGAACCTACTGCAAGTTAGTACTTTAAAAGATTTGATATGTTGTAGGAAGTCTATTTGCAATTTGTAATATTTCAGAAAGAAAAATGTTTTATCACAAAATTCCTCAAACTGAGTGTATTTTTTCACTGTAATAACTAGCAAAACCATCCTATTCTCTTGATCTCTCCCAACATAAATATTATTGTTACAGGCATTTGACACTCAGGCAAAAGACTCTGATAAATGAAAAATTATTTTTTGTATAAAATGGCAGCATAGCCTTTTGCCCATTACTGCACTGGCACCATATGAGACAGGCACTGGTGCTAACATCAATATATTGTATAGAACTCTTTATTCAAAAACAAAGTGTAAAACAAGGGTAATTACAGGTATTCCCTGTTTTTTACATTTTGCACTTTGTGAGATTCTCCTCATGACTCAAAATTTAGAAATATGGAAAAACCACTAAAATAACTAAATAAAGGAAGAACATTTACTACTTCTCACTTCTCTTAACAAGGAATCACTTATTCAACATCTTCAAGAATATAAGAATGTCCATGCATTGAACTGACACATTCAGTAGCAAAAAGCATTACTTTGTTATGCTCCAATCAGCCTGCTGAGACAAGCACATCTTCAAAAGACGTCAAAATCACAGCATGCCTATCTGAGGCTACACCACAAATTCAGTATCTAAGGGTAAGAATGCCTACACAATATTCCCAAAATTATTTTTTCCACAGAAACAGGAATTTCAAGACACTATAATTGTATCCAAAGTTATCTACTCTCTGTAGACATAAGATGATATAGGAAAACCAATGCCCATATTCTTTCAATAAATTCCTTACCTATTAATGATTTGATATTTTCAAGGATTAAATCACTAGTGATACTTCCAGATAAGTCTTGACCCAGTTCTGCAATGAGCTTTGCATAACCTTCATTCTCCTCTCTTAGCAAATTAAACTTCTGTTGCTTATAACTGCAAATAAATAGAAATTAAATACTGTTGTGTAACATGCATCCAGTGAAGCTTATTTAAGCTCTTAACAATTTGCTACACAAAATGCTAATTTTGAACACATTTTTAAGAACTTGTCATTTACCTGAGCTATTGCAAAAACTATTAAATGCAGTATATTAATACGTGTAGGGTAGCAAGCACTCTCCAAACAAATCCAGCTCTTATTTCAAATGCAGACCATTAAAAAGATTAGACTTACACTTAACAGGAATGCTTGTTCTACACACTACTCTAGAGAACTGCTCTGTGGCAGTCCATGCTTAAGAACCTATTCTTGTTTCCAGTGATGTTCTTTGAGACTGAGACTGAAACATTGGATGCAGAGACAGAAACCAAACATACACCAAAAAAACATAACCTACGTTGCCCGAACTAAAATAACTATGTTTGCCTAGTTATGAAAACAAAACCTATTCTTAACTGATGCAAGAGCAAGACTTAATTTTCTTATACTTTGTAAATTCACATGTCACAAATAACTACTAATTAATCTGAGTATATGGAATCCCTGTAGCAAAAGCCATAGCTAACATAAGAAAGATTTTATACTTCTCAAGAGTTTGAAAACTACTGGCTAATAAAATTCTTTTGTCAATGGCAAGTTAAAGTGCAACAATACATATTTCCCAAAGAAAAAAGAGTATCTTCAAAGAAACACTGCACTTGGTAGAAAATACTGTTATCAGACTAATCGTCATTGCCCCTCCCCACCCACTCCCCAAGCAACCCTTTCCCCAAAACTTACAATAGTTTTGTCTTTATTTTAACAGATTTTTGATTGAACTGTTGAGACTGCTTGATGAGTCCCAATGACTCCAGTGTCTCTGGATCTAAACGCTCCTTTAGGACAGTGTCAGATACAAGATACTAAAAAACACCAAAAACACACACCAAATTTGTCAATTACAAAGACCTAGAAACCACACAATTACTTCATGCTACGTGTGCATTCTGACTACAACAGAAAAAAGCTTGCATTTTTCTTCAAACACAGAAACAAACAAAACTGAGACACTATTAACTGAAACTGGAATTTTACAGAGGTAGATTTTCTATACAGGAGCACCTTGAAGAAACAAGCCCTAGAGTCTAACTGCTGGTTACCGAGTATACATTGCAAAGCATTCAGAGACATTACTACCAAGAACTGCGTATTTACAAAGCTTATTCTCATATTCTGGGGAAAAGTCCTATTTTTGTATGCTGAACTTTCCTACAAATCAAGCTTATTCCATGCATTTTAGAATGCTATTTCTAAAGACAAGAGGAGGTTGCATAAAGAAGTGCAACTCAAAGCATACTTCAGAAGCAAAATTTCAGTTGAACTTGCAGGTGGAAAATTTTAAGTTCTCTCAAAACTCTTTAAAGAACTCAAGGGAGAGCTGTACTATATTTTTCTATCACAATACTTTGGAGACTAATTTTTAAATTATTTGGGCATTTGGAAAACACTCTTATAGTCTTTTCTGGAGGAAAAAAAAAGAAAAAGCAAGCTTCAACACTCTTTATTTTTCTCACCACATTCTGACATGCAATTTTGCCAAAAAAATCTTCCTAGGTGCAACTTACCAAACAGGCCAATACCAGTTGTGTAAAATGATCCCTCTTATTTTTTTCTTCTAAACAGCTTGTTTCAATATCTACAAAAGAAGATGGGGGAGAAAAAGCAATCGTTATTTGAGAAATTTTGAGGGTTTCTTCTTTTAGTAACTATTCTGATAAATGCTAATAACACAATGCAAAGCAACTTATTGATAACACAGTAGCTTCTTGCCACTTCCCACCCACTCATCCCCCATGGGGTTCACATAACATTTTGACGACAATTCTCACACAACCACAAGTCTCATGAAAAGGTAAAACAGAAAACAGAGGAATGCTGCAATAATTTTTCTTGCCCTTCTCTTTGTTGCAATAACGCTTATGGCAAGCATTAAAGATCAATAATAAGCAGAAAACCAGAAATACAAACCACTGGAGAGAACTGCATGATCCTGGCCTTAAGGTAATGTTCTAATCTCTTTCCCTGTGGCATCAGAGAACTACCATTTACTGTCTGTCTGCAGTCTTTTACCAGCTATGGTTCTGTATTACCATTAATTTCTTCTGTATTGTCAACTACTGAAAGCAATTCGCTCCTGTGGGAAGACAGGCTATGGAACACTGGCCAGGGAAGCAAACCTCCTAAAGCAGTTTTAAAAAAGCACATCATTACAGGAAGTGAGCAGCTGCAAAAGGAGTAGAAAACTCCGTAAAAGAATGCAAGGCAGACATTACAATAAACAAACAAAAAACTCACCACACATATCCACATTAAAATCAGACTCATAGAGAGAACATCAGCAACAAAAATGTGAGAAAGAAGACCCTAAAGAGACTGAAAACCAGTGATGTAGTAGGGTGGAAGCGGAGGCAACAGACCAGCCAGATCAGCCTGGACCTTAGCAGCCAAGACTCTCACCCAAAGAATAAGCTGCAGTAAAAAATTTGTCCAGGGAATGTGGATGAGTGGACAAATCAAAATTCTCATATATTGAAACACACAAGGAATTGTGAAAAAAAATCCTGATAGCAGCAAATACTGATTAGAGTAAAAAAGGGTAAAAGGAAACAAGCAAGAAATTGTCAAATTTCTTTTTTTTGAAAAAAAATTTTGACATTTCTGTCAAATGTCCTTTGTCCCAAAGTTTGAAACCTAGCTCCTTAGCCATACTATTCCCTGCTACTAGTGAAAGCATGGCATTTGGCTACACACTAAAAGGGGGAAAAGAAAAATAAATAGAAAAAGGCAGACAGATGCACTAGTTTCAGTTATTCCAGTAGTGCAAGAAGCAGCTACTTCAAGTCTTCTAATGCAGATTAAAAAAGAAAAGGACATCAGTGTAATACTGCATTATGAAAACTAGTTATTACAAAATGATGATTCAAGGACACACAATGAAACAGTATGAATAAAAGTCAAAATTTATCATTCAGATGTATACAACCAAGGCTGCACATGCAAACCTAATGAGGTGCCTCTCTTCACAGGCAACCACAGCACAGAAGATGCCTCACTCCTTCAATACACAGAACACACAGGATCTGTGATGAGCAGACCAGCAAAAGAATTTTCTGAAATTTGCTGAAAAACACAGACATGGAGCAAGACAGAAACTGCAAGCAAGTTAAAGCTGGAAAACATGAGAGCAACAGCTTTGGATCAACATTACAACACAGAAGTCCAGAAGTTATCACCAGAATAAGATGTGCACATCTTTAAAGCCTGCTCAGCCGGCAGAGAGTGACTCGATGCCATTTGCCTTTAGATTTCTGGACAATTAGCATAAGCTCCATTTCACTAACAGTACTGTACAGACAAAAATATTTACAGAACACATTCTGAGGAGAAAGGATCTACCTACCAGTAAGTCAACTTTTATTTAAAATATTTAAGAATGATAACATCACTAAGTCACTGATTCCATTAGCTAACATCCAACATTCTTACAAGCTAGCTCCTTTAACTATTCTTGGCAGATCAACTTCCACTGCCTTTAATAGGCAAACTTCTGGAAACTATAACAGAACAAAGCAGAATGAAAAGACATTAACAAGTGAGGTACAGATACACTGAGGAAGAATCAACGCATGCTTTATAAAGAGAAGTCATGCTTTACAGATTTAATGAAATTTCCTGAAGAAGTCAACAAGCAGATACACAAAACATGGATTTCTCCAAATCTGTTGCAATGCTGAAAGGAAGGGAACTCAACTTACCTAATATGCAGAATACATCAGCTAGGATAGAAGGCATGTCTTCTCGGAATTCCTAAGAAAAAACAAGATTCCATTCAATGAATATACAAATTCCAATATGCACACTTAGAAAACTTTTGCATTATATAAAACAACACTTCATCATAAAGTTCAGATTAATTAATAATGCACATTATTTATATTATTCATAATTCATATTAATAATGAAGATGGTTAATTATTGACTAATATCTAATATAAGTTCTGTAACTAATTATATATCAGTAATTATGATTATAAATCATAATTACTGATATGCAGTGAAACCCCATAATCTTGAAATGTAATTTAAGTGTATTTCGTGACCAGGGACAAAACCCCCTGGTTAGTCTCTCCACCTCTGTAGCCCAAGGGAACACCCTGTGTGAGGAGCAGCAGCCTGGAGAGGGATCTACAGTTTCTCAGGCACCAAACAAATTACCATTTCCTACAGCAACCAAAGATGCAACATTTCACATGCCACCCCAGCAGCAAGGTGCCCTACAGCCTTGCCTTCCCTCAACACCAATGCTCAAGTTCAAGAAACCTCAAATGGTTACAGTAGGTTATTGCAACACATTTTTCCTTAATGTTCCATACACATCAAAACAGCAACTTACCAAAAATAAGAAATCATTTCTAAAAGATTTTTAAACGTATTTTTCCTGGTTTGCTTTTTTAAGAAACAGTGATATTTTCTAAGCTTGGAAGTTTAGAGAAACTTGGTAAGCTTGGAATTTTAGAGGAAATTACTCTTTTCCCTATTTTCTCTACTTATTCAAAGCATTTTAAGAAAAACCTTTTCCAAACAAAAAATAAGTCTAATGCATTATTTCAAAGGCCATCACAGAACTTGGACATCCCAACAGTAAAATGGCAGGCACATTGTCACACTGTTATAAAAACCAGTAGGTGGCATCACAGATGTGCTGCATGAGCAAGTGACATTTGTTTTGAGCATTTATTAAAAACTTCAGTCATGTGCCCCTAAAAAATGACTTAATTTTTAATTTATGCTGAAATGAACACATCTAATCTTCACCCTGAAAAGTAGAGGGAAAACATGAAACCCTGCCAGTCTACATAGAGATCAAGTGCACACAAACAAAGAAAAAGAACTCTACAAGAATGACTTTTTAGACACATAAAAGAAAAATCTCTTTAATATTCTCCTGCTTGGATTTCATGTGGACTTTTATAAGAAAGATTTTAGTAAGTATGCAAATTATTACAAATATATACTTACTATGACATCACCAAGAACATTGGAAGCTTGATCATGCTTCAAGTTGCCTCTGACAACGTGGTAAGCAAGCTCATACAAAGCCTGCTGGATATCTGTTGAAAGACAGGAGATGATTAAGGAACATATTAGCTAATCCTTTGTCTTACTGCTAAAGCAATATTTACTTGCTGTAGACTTCAGACAATGGACAAGTAAAGGGGATATGCTTCCCTTACCAGTAAAGCAGATTATTTTGTTATTGCTGATAGATTAAAATTGATCATCAATAGCTAAAATTTCACACAAGCATGAAGTGAGTGATTATCCACTTTCTCTAGAGAGTCCATGGAATAAGAGTAAAATGGGAAGAAAAATTACCATCCTGCACATAGTAACTTGAGTCTTGACAGTTGGCTTAACAAAGACACCTCAATCTTGTAATTAACATAAATATCATATTATCCATACATAGAAAACATTCCAGTACTTTCCTAGTCATGTCTCATCAGATATGCTCTCAAAAACCATTTCTCTAGAAGAAAGTAAAATTTAATTGGAGAAAAAATGCTTGATTAAGGATTATTTTGAATTTCATTTTTTAAGGGAAGTCTCCTATAACTCAAAAATATAACCTTACAAATGCTTGTAATAAGCTGAAGCACTACACAGAGGTATTCCACTTGAGAAAAACCTTGAAATGTTAAACATGGTGGTTGTAAAACCAGCTGTGAGAAACCTGTAACGTTCTTAAATAATACACAAAAAATACTGGGTTTTTACTATATGAAAACTAACAAACACCCATGCTTTTACCTTGCACTTTTACCACATGGTTTGCTCAATAAACTAAATTCACTAACAAATATACAGATCTTAATGCCTTAAACCAAGTACTCAATAATGTGGAGACTACAAACCACTGGGGGTCTGTATTTAAAACAATTATTTATTTTATAATTATTATTTATAATTATTAATTATTTAAAACAATTTATTTTTTAAATAGACAGGATGATTTCACACTTGCACACATTAGGGTTCATATATTTAACTTCTAAAATAAAATCTTAGTTGCATGTTGAGTTTGCAAAATGGAATTCCATTTCCTACAGCACAGATCAAATACTGGATGATGCTGCCACAACCCAGTACAAAGGAATCTTAGGGTGTCTGAAAGCAATCCTTGTAGTGGATGTTTGTATTTGCAGGACTCACCTTCAGCACACACTAAGGGTCACCATACATGAATATTCCAAGCACACACATGCAAAGGTACCATAATCAACTGTTTCCAGGCTTGTTTTTTATTTAACTAAAACCAATGAACAAACCACACAACTTACCTCTGAAACCCACATCATGGTTTTTGTTTTCACTGAGAGCACGACACAGCTGCACACTAAAATAAAACAAGTATTTTTAAAAAAAAAAACATTAGATATTAGCATATACACACAAATGTTTTGGGGTTCTTTTTTGGTTGATGCTGTGGCTAAAACAGCTTTAGATTTGGGCAGTTTAAATGGATGACTACATTTTAATTTTTCCAAAGTAAACCCTAATTCAGAGAACCTACACAGCAAACACAAGACTCCCAATAGATCTTATACACATGAGGCAATGTGGAAGCATGGAAGTACTAGCAATAACCCACTGTCTCTATCCAATGAGGAAATGCTTCTCATAGAATTACTATGACTATGGTCATTCTCAAACTCTTGCCCATAAAAAACTTTTAACATTAAACTATTTGCATGATTTCCTCATGCAATGTTTTACCAAGTGTAAGACAGTATTTTTCTCTCTTCTAGTCCCTAAAAGAATCCACTGTAGGAAGCAAAAACCTGTCACGTTGCATTGTCCCTGGTTGCTCCCAGGGCTCCCTCAACCAAACAGCCATATGCAAAAAGCACTCTAACTTTTCAACCAAAAGGTCACATATTTTTCAAAGCATCTTTCACGTGCAGAAACTGAGGAGGGTATCAGAGCTACGCCTCATTCCTACATAAGATGGCAAGACTACAGTTTGTTGTGGAAGCCATTTTAAGCTGTCTCAAATAAGGCAGATATGTACAATTATTACAGAGGCTTATCACAAAAAATAAACAGCAAAAAATAGTTCTGTAGCAATCCATTACTCATTCTATTTGCATCCTATATAGATTATCACTTCTCTAGCAGGACTAAACAGCTGTTCTAGCCATCAGAGGATTATAATTAGCAAATATAAGGTATACACACCCTTTAAAGACAACTGGAAACTAGGGAGTTTCACACATAACATAATCAGTAGATATATAGAAGCTCAGCAAAAAGCAAAGGTATGGCTAAGATGTCCCAAATGCTACTGAAGAGAATGCAATATATTTGGAAATAACCAGAATAGAGACAGCAAAACAGGGGAATAGGTATTTTATTTTTCATGAATGGTTAAGTAAACATTTTTTTTAAAGAATAGATTTTTCCCCCAGCTGTTCCGAAAGAGTGTATCAATTCAATAAAAATCAATTTTCTTAAATTTTAATTACTCCTTCATAGAGAAGGTACCCTGTAAGCACTCATTTGTAAGTTCTGTATACAAATAACAGTAAAGAGAAACATCTGATTCCAAAAAATATTATCTGAGATACACACTTAGACCCCTACGTCCTAAGATGGTATCCTCAACCAGGTTACAAGAGCAACAACCCTGTCTGCTTGGACTGATGAGTTCATTTAAGTACATCTTAATACAAAATCAGAGCTTCAATCTCTTCCCATTCCTTTTCCAGCAGTATCAAAATAGTATTAACAACTTTACATTAAGACATGAATCTGTTTGATCAATATAGTTAGAAACTCTTAAGATTAATCTGCAAAACAACATACTTAATATTTGCAATTAGAACCCCCTGAACTATTAAATTGGAAAAAAAAAAAAGAAGGCAAAAATATTTCTTTTTATGCTTCTATTATTTTCTAGAGGCACTCTCTCTCAAAGGAAGATCACCTTTCCTGTAGGTGCTGCCAGGCAGTACAGCTGCACTGATTTAATGGTTTGTTGCTGCAGAAATGGGACACATTCACCAACACTTCCTCCCTTCTCAGCAGCACAGTTTTAGCCCTCCTTCAGTTACATCAGTGCAACTGACAAACCTGGCAGAAAACTGGTCAAAACCCAAGTCTTCAGCCACCTCTGCAAGTTGAAGCACTTACCAGGAGACCATACAGGCACCCTGGTGATTGAAGACAAGGCAGAAGCCCTCTTTTCCAGTAACAAGCTGAGAGATTAGCTCATTTAGTCTCAGATGAGTGCATCAAATTAAAATCAAAAAAGTTGCACCTTCACAAGAATAGAAATATCAATGCTGGTACAGTCTGGTAAGTGTTCATTTGACACTTATTACTCTGACCTGGTAGCTCATTGCTGCAAGCTTAGGATGGAGAACTTCCCTGCTCTACTAAAACCTACACCTCTTCATGTGAAAGTAAAACTGTGTAATGCGTGTAGAACACAATTAAAAAATAGGATAACCTAGAAAGCAAAAATATTTTTAAAAAAACACACAGGATCACTTTTGAAAACCACAGTTTCAAAATGAAATTTATTTTGACTATGATGGGATAGATTTGCTTAAAACTCAAATTCTGAAGCAGTGAGAACAAGTTTGCATGGCAGAGGCAGCACTAGAACTGAGGCCTCCCAACTCATACACCACGTCCTATAACCTCCATTTCACTCCCACACATGGATTAAAGCAGTAATTATCACTAAGTGCATGTGCCTGCTAGTATTTAAGCATATGCATAATTCAACTGATGTAGGTAGCTCTTTAGTTGAGATAAAGTACAATCAGTTGCACTTTGCAGTCAGGACGGCACAACTACAACTAAACTCTCTTTTCCTGATTCTCAGCCCTTCACTTGCATGAGCAACGTTTTACAGTGTTGAGTTGAAGTAACAAACAAGTTCGAAGTGCCTGAAAGATCCAGTCTCAAAATTTCACATTCACAGAATGTTAAGCTTCTTCAGTTTATCTTGAGGCTTAACGTATTGCATAAACTGCCAGGCAAGTACTTTATTAAAGCCCTCCATCCATGCTAAATGCTCCTTGATGTGTTGAATCTCTCACAAAACAAGGTAAGGTACCAGCTCCTATGTATGTTATAAATGTCCATGTGGGCTGCAGTCATAGGCCGGCACCTTATTGTGGAAAACACGATGATTTTCCTACAAGGACAGTACATACAAATTGGTCTACAGGGAGTCCAGACTGAGCAGCATAAGTAGTCAGCCTCACACTTCATCTGTACACTAGTATCTGGCAGTAGCAAATAAATGAACATAATTTAGTAAACTGTACTTAGATAGAGGAGGATCTGAACAAAATGTGACAGGTAAAATGACCACATCCTGACCAATGTAGTTTTGGCAGGTACATGCACTTGAAACTACCACATTTATGTATTCGTATTAGATGCTATTACACATCAGTAGCTTGATTATTTAAATTCAAAGCTTGTACAGTTTTGAACAATGTCTCTGAACAATATCTTGGAAGCAAATGGTCACCGCTGCATACTAATTCACTTTACGACACTCTAACACACACAAAATCCTTACCTTATGATTTCTGGATAGTACTGTTAAATCATGACAAGCTGATCACATGATCAAAAATATCACACCATTCAAAAAAAAAGAGCACTTATGTTAAGCATCCATTATTAATCCCAGTAGAAGTTGAAATGCCCAATTAAAACGAACTATCTACTTCTCTCAATATAGTTTCATACTCCCCCAATGCATAGAAACGTGTTTTCATTTAGGTAACTACGAACTGACAAAATACCATCTCAACTGATCTAGTCAGATCATGTAAGCCATTTCATACTGCAGCAAGTAAATATTTTTTCCATAATAACTAATCTTTTCTACTAATTATGAAGGGGTTTTATCCCCTTAAAAAGCCTACAAAAACCTTCTAACTTTTTGTAAATCTTCTATTTGCTAGTAATGTCAGTTTTGTCCTTCTGCGGTATCCTTCCCCTTCCCACTTTTCTAACATCATTATTATGCATTGTCTTAACTTTGAACCACAAAGCCCAAGAGTGAACTTACGCCTAGAACTAATTTTTATTCTTGGGCATACTGATATTAGATAAATAATGCAAGAAAAATAAGAAGTGTCATTGCATTTATTCCCTTTTTACTTTAGTGTTTAAAAACATTTCATGTGTTTCATTCTGAAATGGTAGCATCCTAGCTCTTTTCCTCTAGTAAATCAGGAGATAGGAAGTTTTGGAAAAAGAAACACAAAGTTGTGCACTGATGACTCTCCCAGTAAAGTCAGCTTCCTAAAAAGCTCTCTAAATATTGTCTACAGGTATATACTCTAAATTCTAGAAAATAATCTCATGCATATTCCTCGGTTTTATAAAGCTACCACTGCAAAACCCGGCAACTGTTATCCAGACACAATTACACTTCTTTTAAAACATATGGCCTCATCTGCAAACTGCCCTTTAAGTCGTGCCTAGAACAGCATTTAAGCAGTATTCCAAATAAAGTGCAAGTACCACAAATACAGGAATTTAGCTAATAATTTCGTTCTATTGGTCCCACAGCAGATGAACACTTTCTTCCCATCATGTTTAAGAAGCACTGCTCTGAGGGGAGAAAAGAATCATAAAAGGTTTTATCATGGTCAGACGCTGAGGTAACTTGCCTCTTACAAAGCTCAGAGTGCTGAGAATCCAGTGTGAACAGTGCAGTTGCCATTATATGATCAGCTATGAAATGTCTGTCCTCTTGCAAACTCCACACAACCTCTCAACATGTTCAATTTGCATACTACCACGATAATAGTTCTAGCATAATTCAAACCAAAAATTACATGGCTATAAAGGGGGCCCCCTTCACTACAAAATGGAGGCTCTGGAGAGAACAGTGTTTTGTGCAGGGATTCTCTACATTCTCTTATCTCCAACCCACTGCCTTTTCCTTCATACACAAGGAATATTCATTGCCAAAGCTGCACAACCTTTCAGAAAACATGAACAGAAGAAAATAATGAGTGCTTATCAAGAAGTGTTTATCTAAGTGACCCCTTCAACACCTATATTTAAAACGGCAAGATTTTTTAGTTACAACAAAAAACAGAAGCACATGGAAGAATTAAAAAAAGACCATATAAAAAACATAGTTAGTGCAAAGGACACCCCTGTCTAAACTAACAGAGCAACATGAAATGGCCAAACTGGTGAATTACCCCCTAAAGAGCTGTACTTCTGAAACACGGCATTTAGTGAACCTGCCACATTAAGATGGCTTAAAACAGAAACAGGCCCAGAATGGAAAGCTCCTGGCACACCTGGATTCATACGCGAGGCTGCAACCGGACCCCTCCACGCACAAAGGTTACTTTGTAGGATAGAACAAGCATGACTACCTGATCATATTTTGCCTGGGTCAAAAAATACGGGGCCAGTCCCCTCGGAATCGGTAAAAAGGTGGGAACGAGGGCTGAGGCCTCTGCCAGAAAGGTCAGTACCGTAGAGCCAGCAACACAGGAACGCCTCAGGGTCCGTATTACCCCGGGGGCTGGCTGAAGATGAGCCCGACCCCCGACAAATCTGGCCCAGAGGCTGGAAGGGGGCGCTCGGGGCGCCGGGAAAGCTGGGCCCTGATACGGGGGCCGACTGTCGGCGGAGGGCGGCAGCACCCGGCCGAACCGGACGGGAGGGCGGCCCAGGGCCTCCTCCCGACCACGGTTTCGACCCTACGCCCAGCAGCAAGGACGCAGCCGCGACCGACGTCCTCTCCGCCGCCCCCCGCCTCCCTCCCGCAGGCCGCAGCGCCCCATCCATATCCGCGGCGAGGCCCCGCACTCACAACTCGCTCTTGCCGCCTTTCTCCCAGTTCTTTATCCACTCGGCCGGGAGCAGCGCCGCCATCTTCCCCGTATAGCGCCGAGGGCCCGGATGGAGCAGCGGCGGCGCCGGGTCAG
>VZRQ01006958.1:405977-432329 GCA_013397975.1 Machaerirhynchus nigripectus
CTCCGGGAGGCTCGACGGGGCTCCCCGAGTGGAGCGTGGGGCTCGGTCCCTCAGCGTGAGCCCGTCCCCACGGCGGTGCCGGGAGTGCCGAGGGCCGGTGCGGCCGCCGCTGCTCCCGGCTCCTCAGACCCGGGGGGGTGGTCCTGACCGGCAAGGCGTTGCCATGGGGACGGGCGCGCCGCCGCCTGCGGGAACGTCCGGGCCGGGCCGGGGCTGCCCCGGCGGAGCCCAGACCCTGGCCCGAGCCGTGCCCCGGCTCGAGGGTCCGCAGTGCTCCGGCTGGAACCTTCAGTGCTGCTCTTTACAAAAGTGAATGAAAAATTTGCTATCTAATAAGCGCTTCTGTGGTCTCTGTGGTTCTTTTCACATATTTGAATATTATCTCTCTTTGCCCACTCTTTTATTATTTTTCTCTTATTAGGCCCATCGCTTTCTAGAACTGCTTCTTGTTAATAAAAATGCAGTTTTGTTCGGGTTTTCTTTGTTAAGATTACAGTAGTTATTAAGAATTCTAGAGAGAAAAGTTCACTCAGGTAATATTTTTTCAGCGGTAATTTGAGTTCTCTTTTGCACAATGTCTATGATCTTATGCTTATATATTTCTCTTTAACAGTAAGTGTAGTTCTGCTTCTGTAGTACTTGTCTGGTGCTTCTGTCTTCCTACTGTAAGCCCTATAAATGTGTGTAATACTCATTTTGGTTTGGGTAATTTTTGCACTGTTTTTAATCTGCATCTGCTGCAAAATGCAAACATGTCTGCAGCACTACTTTCATTATCACTTCACTGCTACAGTCTTACGTTGCGATTTTAATTGCAATACTTCATGTGACTGACTGGGAGAATTTAGTTTCCTAAATGAACATATAGAAGCTACAAGATTTTACAGTAGACCATTTTTGAAGGAAAAGCAACCAACTGCATGCAAAACCCTCCTTTAACTTTTTGTCGAATACTTTTTTCAAATCTAATATCTCAACAAAGAGTAGTAGCAAATACATTAATTTAATTAATCATTGTTTATGCTGAAGTAAATCACCACATAATAGAGAAGACAACAGTGAAGTATTGTCTCTAAGAAAGCAAGTTTTTTTGTGGTGGATTGGTTGGTTATGCTTTTATTTGGATATTTTTCATTTTCTTAATTTCTACTTTTTGCTATTTACTTGATTGCTTTGCAGTTTTCTTTGATGTCTTTTAAAGAATCCCCAATTACTTCCTTTTATGAAAAGCTTGGCACCTATGGCACTGGCCAAGAAAGGCAAAGGAATAAGTTAACGATTGTTCTGCACCTTGCCTGACCTTGCCCCTTGCAACCAGCAGCAAAAGTGAAGGAATGCTAATGAGGATGGTTGGTTGTGGGTTTTTTCGACTGCTCCCACTGATATGAGACAGACTTGCATTTGTTATCAGAAAAGTAAGGAAATGTGTGTTCATATCTCAGTTTTGGAAGTATGAAAACAGATTTCCTTTCAGGCCATGTGTACCTGTGATAGGACTTCTGTCTGTTGCTGTCCTCCCAAGGTGGGTGGTACAGCTGCAGGGAGCTGAAGAGTTCCAGAAAATCCAATTTATAATCAGATACAGAATTTCCTAGGAGAGAGAAGTCTGGATCATGGGATTTAATTCTGTCTGCTGTTACATTTTCTCCCTTTTGCTGCCCTCTAGTTTTTAATTCCAGGATTTGTTTTGTTGTCTTTGGATCTTCTGGAATATCCCCAATTTATGTCCCTTGCTAGTTTTAGTAAAACATCTACATTTCAGACTTTCCCTGACCTCAGACTCTTTCAACTTCAGAATATATTTTAATTTGGATTTCTTGGCCAAGGGAGAGAATTTTGAAATGGTTTTTTTTTTTGGTCATAATTTTGAAGCTGTGGCTTCATAAACAATGCTGAAGGTTGTGTGAAAAGGGAGGTTTGTAACCTCTTTTTCTTTCTACCAACAGGAATGTAAATATTGGAATTTGTTCTAAAGATTGGTGGAAAATAGCAATGAAACCAATATCTGCTTTGATTAATCCATTGCTATACTTGGTCTGATTGGATACTAATTCCTTAGGGAAAATATTTTAAGTACCTTTTGTATTGTTTTGTTTAACAGTGTACAGTCCTTTGCTGCTTTTAATTTTTCATAGCATGGGGTCTTTTTTGCGGAGTTCTAATCCAAAATATTCTGAGTATGATGATTTAAAGTCAGGCTCTAGAAGCTGCAAGATTTTTAAACATGAAAAATGTAGCTGTGTGTGAAGACTGAAAGGCTGTTAAGATGAAGAGGGCATGCTGCAAAGCTTGAATTGAGTGTCACTCCTATCATATAAAATGTAAAATGAGGCTGCACATATCTTGCAGATCATTGTCCTTCCCCTTCAATGTTTTGGAGAGTTTTGTATTAAATAGAAAGGCAAGCAGCATATTTTCAACAGACGTAACTTTCATATTTCATTTTTGGTAAAATATTATAATTAGAATTAATTTCCAATTCATCCCCATTTCCTGACAGAGTTAAAAATAAAATACAGAGAATAAATCAAGAGAGATTTCCAAGTTTACAAGATGATGAGGGATGTGTGTGTATAAATAGACACACTTTATATATTAATGTATATATATGTATGTATGCAGATTCTTCTCATTCTTTAATAGCAAAACATTCGTGCTGTGACACCAGAAAGTATCAGGGTGCTGTTCTGCCTCAGGCTGCTGTTGAGTGACTGTGAGTGATGAGTTCAGCACGGCTGCTGCGGGCCGGAGCACTGGTGGGGCAGGGAACACCCTCACCAGTGGGTGAGGCAGGAGGAGCCAGTCCAGTGCTTCTCCAACTTTGCCATAGAATCCAGAAGATTCAGCAGTTTTGCTGTGGCATGAATCATGTTGCTGTAACTGAAGTTTCATATCATAATACCTCTCTGATGAAAAACGCCCTCTTTTTCCATGTTTTTCTTCAACTAGAAGTTTAAATTATTTGTAAAAGAAGGATGTAGCACTAAATGCTGAAGCACGGCTCATACTCAGGAAAGAAGATGCATCTCAGGGCACTGCAGGTTTTAATAGGCATTTTTTACTACTGGCTGTTCTTTTTAGTAACCCCTTGATACCCAGTAATTTTTTTTTTCTTAGCCACAGGAGCAGTATCTTAGGCTACAGCATGCCAGTTTTTCTTATAGCAGCTGGTATTTACTCCTTCCTTCTCATACCTAAAGCTAGAGTTCTGATGACATTTAACTTGCAAATTCACAAAAAGGAGGTTTTTTTTTTGCCCTTAGAAGCCATGAATCCTTCTTTTCTAATGTCTCTATTCCATACCCATATGACTTCATGAAGAAAAACACAACGTGAAAATAGTTCTCAAAATGGTATGTTTCTGTTGGCCTGGTTATGTACATTTTGAAGATGGGGAGAGCGTTAAAGTCTTTGTGACTAAAGTCAGAAATTAGGAGGATGTAATAGCCTTCTATAACCTTGAGCAGCTGACTGACTTCCTGTGATGACAAACCCTGATGGGAGGCTAAATAGGACCTGTTGGAAGAACAGACAAATGAAGCTGAGCTGATGGGGTTATGTAAGATTTGGCACTGAATCAGGAGGCATTCTGTAGATATACACCCTCTTTCTAAAATAAATTTAAAATAATGTAAACAGAACTTTTAAACAAAATGGCTGCTGATATGCCAAAATTTGTAAACACTGTTTAAATAAATCATGTTTCTGGTCATTTTATAAGTACATTTATAATCTTTATAAGTACGTTTTCAGTTAGAAGCATGCACCTTCCTTGATCTAATTGCAGCTGAGCAAGCAGAAACTGGAGTTCATTGAAGTGACATATGCATAATCTGTGTGTCAGCTGGTACAGTATGTTCTGTTTGATATTTACTTGGTGCACTACTCACATTTCAAAATTCAGTCAACAATAAACACTAACATGTACCCTTTAGTCAGGACCATGAGGCTGTGCAAGTGGATTTCTGACTTAGAGGTTACTGCCATGCTAGTAATGTAAAAGAATTAAAAATAACTCCTTATGATGCCAATCTAGTTTAGGGTTAAGGATGGAAATAATCATATCTAGTAAAATATACTTGAAAGGGAAAAGTGAGTTTTCTACTTCTCC
This sequence comes from Machaerirhynchus nigripectus, assembly GCA_013397975.1. Taxonomy (NCBI): domain Eukaryota; kingdom Metazoa; phylum Chordata; class Aves; order Passeriformes; family Dicruridae; genus Machaerirhynchus; species Machaerirhynchus nigripectus. Next base: position 410,089 of record VZRQ01006958.1, read on the forward strand.
TTTGAAGCTTTTCAGATCTAGATAATATGATCATGTTGTATCTTTGCATAAAATCAGTACCTGTTAATATTTTTAAAGCTGAATGAAACATGTTTGTTTTGCAGAACCACAGTGTACAATTTTGCATTTTGAATAAGTTAACATTTTTGCTATATATTTTTGTCTTTATTTTTTCTTCTGAAGCATAATCAATAGGCTATATAAATTGGTAATTCAGTTTGAAAGAGGGTGGTGTCTTGCTGCAAATAGCCTTCACATATTTAAAAGCAGGATTAAACTTGGCTCAGCTTCTGGAAGCCTTTCAGGCTAAAATAGACTTTGTTTACTCACTGTATAAGAAAATATATAATGCTTCAATACTAGTTAAAATGTTTGGTTTTTATAAGTGAAGATTATCTTTAACATGTCTGGACCTTCTACCTTTAATTCATGTGTCCTTAATTAAAACCTATACAAAATGGCCTAATTAACTTCAGTATACATAGTGTACTCTGGACTCAGGTTGGCTCCTGGTATATATTGTGAAGTCTTGTATGCCCATCTTAGGTGGCAGATTTTTGTGAATTTAGCCATAAACTATTCAAAAATTTACCCTCATTCATTTTCGTGCTGCAGTTAATTTCTGTCTGAGTCCTGTTGTGATGCCAGATATTGTCCTAAATCATTATTCGAACTAACTGGAGTTAGGCAGCTGCTAAAAAACGGGTGTGGAAATACTGTTCCTAAGCTGGCTGTAATTTTACACTTTGAATAGTTGCTTTTAACAGTTGTTTGAAATAGAAATAATTGAACATGATACTGTATTTAAAGTAGCACTAATGTTGTATATAAAACAGTACTTACACAGGCAAGGAGTTTGCCTCAATGCTTGATAAAGGTGCTTCTCATAGATAAAACTATAGTGAAATGTAAACCAGCCATGTTTCGAGGGGCTGTTGTAAGGGAAGGGCTTCATAATGTGGCTGGAGCACTGTTAAACCTTGCATCTACCTGGGAGGGAGTGGTCCTGCTTCTGTCATTGCAGTAGTTTGATGTGGCTTTGAGAGGCTTTTAGAATGATAGTTGAACCTTTCTGCTCCAAGAGATCATGATTAAATTATGTGGTTGATATAATTTGAAAAAGCTAGTTCATATTAAAGAATTGATCTGTTGTGATTGTACCTTTTGTGTCAGTACTTATTGCTCCCTTGGTATGTGTTTTTCATTCTATTTTGATTGTGAGGATTGAGATGGATTGCTTAACTCCAGAGAATCCAAATGTGGCAAATATTTTCATTATTACCATGTAGAGGGCATGATTTCTTTTTTATTCACCATGATAACAGAAGGATTTTTGAAGTATTCATAGCATTGTAGAAAAAACTAATGTACATAAACCAAAAAATTAAAATGTAAAAAATTTAAATAGGAAGAGTTTTTTTCACTGCTGCTGAACTCATTTCTATATAAATACAATAGAAATAGAGATACAATGCTATTCATACAGCAAAAGCCATATGCCTTTGTTTTGGTTTTTTCAATGAACAGTTTGAGAAGGAGACTCTGAAGGATGTGAGGTAGTTTGCTTGTGTTCTTGTAGAAAGTCTTTCAGGCATGCAGATAAGAAAATTACTATGCAGCTAATTGGTTTTGAGTAATACCAATTCTTTCATGAATGCAGTGTAGTAGGGATAGATGCTTAAGGTCACTTGAGATCTTTACAGGAACAGTTCTAGAGGCTTTAAAATAAGATTTTATAAGGAAATAAACAAGCAATAAACATGAAAGCTTTTAAGCTTTCATTATTAAAAAATTGTTTTCAATATATGTATGTATATAAAAAATACATGCTTTATGACAACTTCCATATTACTAAATGTAGTTACTGGTTTGGGGATTTTTGCCCTTCAAAGGCAAAACAAGCATATAGGTCAGATTTGTAGGTCAGTCAATGCAATTTATTCAGATGCTATTTTTGAATTTGCTAAGCTAAAACAGAAAGCCACAATATAATTTCTAGTGTTCTTACATTAGTCATGAACTGAAAGAAGGAATTAAAGCTGGTGCTCAGAAGTCTTGTATCTGTGATTACGTGAAGCACCCATGCCAGGTGTTTGACGTCACATTTTCTCCACCTGCTTATAGCTTAATTATCTTTGTCATCTTGGCAGAGGATGCAGCAGCCATGCAATACATAGGCATTTTAATTTTCCCCTCCCCTTTCTGAAACCTAAAAAAGGTTTTGTAGAAGCTAAATCTGGTGTTATAGAAGCAATCATTGTAACATCTGCATTGACATTACAGAATGTATAATCGATATTAACGCAGGTCTTGCGGAAGCTATATTTTTGTGTGCTGGCCTACCTTACATAGACTGGAAATAGATAGATTTCAGCATTCCTATAGAAAATGGAGAAGGACGCTTGTTCAGTTAAGTACATACGCTTTTCTTCCTTATACACCTTTCTTTTTGCTAATTTCTGAACTATTACTGCTTTGTGCTAAGAAGTTTATTTGGGCCGTCTCATTATAATTTAATTTACCACTTTAAGATGTGTATCAGCAATAGCCAAGACTTTTTAAGTCAGTAGTATCGCTGCACTTGGCCGGACAAGAGATGAATGTTCACTGTGCTTTGACTTCATCTGTGTTGGAATGAAGGCGATGACTGTCAATTTGTGGTTCTTGCACAGGACCTGCTGTAGCCAAGTTGCTTTGTTTCATCCTCAGCAAAGATGGGGCTTCTTTTAGTGCTCTTAGCAGCCTTCTGGCACAGAAGAGACATGAGGCAGGAGTGGTAGTTGGTATTCACCCTGGAAAAGTGTCGGCAGGGGCAGGAACAAATGCTAAGAAGAATGACATTCCTTCAGGGAGGGAAGGGAGGAAAAGCTGAGGTGATGGCCGAGGAATTTTTGAAGAGAGGGTAGGCAGGGCATGGAAAAGTGGAAGAAATATGCAGGACGTGAACACTAGTGCTGGGTAGTCCCAAGACACTGATCTTAAAAGCAGTGCACAGCACTTTGGTAAAATGCCTCAATGAAATATCTGATAGATTATTTCACAAGATATTTTGCTAAAATATAAATGGAGGTATGTCTTTACAATGTAACACAAGTAAAAAAGCTTTTTTTCTTTTTGATGATGGTTTTACCAGTTGCTGCCCACCTGTAATGGGCATGGGGGTCATGGCTTTCATATGAGGGTAATATATAGTTGTGTTTGAGAAATGAGCTCTAAAATCTTGCAGCTGTGGTCTAGCTCAGATCAGTATTTAAATTTAGTAACTTTGTATTTCAGGCTCAGAAGCCTATTGGCTGGGTTTTGGCCAGAACTTTAGATAAGTATTTTGTCGATTTCATTCTTGCAATCTTTATTAAGAAATAGAACATACTTTTAAAGCTATAAACCTGTGTAATGTAAACCAGGTAAATGTTTATAGGCCTCTAAGACATCTTGATCTTCCTGTTTTTCTTTACAAATTCTTTATTGTTTTGGTTTTAATACCTTGGTGTTTGCCTCTGTGTAGCAGGTAATGCAGGCAAGGGTGAAATGGGGGAGAAGAGGAAGAGTTGTTATTTTAATCCATAAAAGACAGTAGTTGAATTTAGCCAGTTTCCAGGTTTGTATATAGATATGATCTATCCTTCTGCCTGGGAAATTAAAACATATATTCTTTTTTTAGGAAATCTAAAGGAGAGACCTGCTTATAAAGAGATGTCGTGTAATGTCCCACATGACTCAGAAGCTTGTGCCTCTGCAGACACTGACGGTGCCCAGGAATGGGCACAGGAACGCGACCGACTGGCAACTTTCGTTGGATTTCCACAGGGCTGTCCCATTTCGGTTTTAGCTCTAGCACAAGCTGGCTTTGTTTATACTGGAGAAGGTGACAAAGTGAAGTGCTTCAGTTGCCATACAACTATTGAAGGATGGGTGCCTGGGGATTCTGCAGTTGAGAGACACAAACAGCTTGTCCCCAGCTGCAAATTTATTACTGAGTCTGCTTTTCTGGAAAATAGCATGGATCCTGTTGCCCAGAACTACCAGAATAGAACTGAAAACGGTTCCAGCAATTCAGCCCTCCCATGTGCTCTGGATGACCCTGATGTGGAGGCAGATTACCTTTTAAGAACTAGGCAGGTTGTGGATATGTCAGATAGTTTGTATCCTAAAAACCATGCCATGTGCAGTGAAGAAACAAGATTAAAGTCTTTTCACAACTGGCCCCTCAGTGGCCAGCTGACACCACAGGAATTAGCTAATGCTGGATTTTATTATACGGGTGTGGGTGACCAAGTGGCATGTTTTTGTTGTGGTGGAAAATTGAAGAACTGGGAACCTGGTGACAGAGCTTGGTCAGAACACAAGAGGCATTTTCCCAAATGCCTTTTTGTCCTGGGCCGGGATGTTGGAAATGTTTCAAGTGAATCTATTCCTGCTGAGCTTGGCATAAGTGGTCTGAACAATGCGCAGCACCCAAGGAATCCCTCTATGGCAAAATATGGAAAACGTTTACAAACATTTTTATCTTGGATATATCCTGTTGACAAGGAGCAACTTGCAGAAGCTGGATTCTATAGCATAGGTAAGCCAGACCTTGGAATGGCTAATACCTTGTACAAAGAAATTGTACACGAGGAAGTGTCTTCTTAGGAAAAAAACACCCCAATTTTTAAAATTCTTATATGGAACAATTTGCCAGAATATCTTTACTTTGTAAGCTACTTTCCACAGTTCTTAGGTAAAATTGTATACATTGTATCAGGTATGGTTACTAGCAAAGCATAGACTTGATCATAAATTTATTCTTAGCAGTAAAACGGCCAAATATTTTCTTGCCTGTTAAAACCTTTCTAATACATCTTTCACAACGGCAATTATTTGAGTTAATATTTTTTAAGAAAGGAAGTGCTGTCCTCCAGACCTTAGGTGTAAGGAATGGGCCTGTGGCCTGTACAAAAGCCTGTGAACAAGACAATCCAGGTTGTGTGCCATTCTACTTAGTTAACGTGTGTTTGCATGATTATGGCATGTGGACACCCAAAACCAGCAAATACAACTACTGCCTACTTTATGAAGACAGTGGTGCCAGTGGAAGAGCTTTTACTCTTAGACACGTAGTGCTTGATTTGGATAAGACACCATCTCTGTGCATTGGTTTCTCAATTAGATGGAATTGCACAGTACCATTAAAGACCTTTGAAATTCCTCACTGTGAGATCCCATACGAGTGCAAAGTGTTACTCTTACTTGATCACAAGGAAAAGGGGGTTATCTGGGATAATTTCTTGCTCTCATCTTACTTGACTTCTCTCTTAGTAGCTCTCAGAACTTTTTAATCTGATTCAGTTTATTTGACTTGTGGCCATAAATAAAATCTTTGCTATATTCCTGTATGGGTTAAAATGGACAGTATTTGTACCCAGTAGAACTACTTTATTGATTTCTTCTTGGATTCATAAAAGTACCAAAAGAGCTGTATTGTGGAATTGCACTAACTGGGCGCCAGCTTATCAAACTGAGGGCTCTTCACGTGACTTCTGTGAAAACTGTTCCCTGTGGCCTGAGAAGAATTTAACTCTCTAGGAGAGCACTATCCATACCTTCTCTTATTCCAATTTAAACAATATTTAACCAGTTTCTGGGGCAGTCTTGGATCACAGTAGGCACAGTGCTAGAACAGAGTGGATGCGGTTCTCCTCAGCTGGGTTTGCTATTGCTGATTAGGGCCTGTTGATCTTAGTGGGAAATGGAGGACCACAAAGTCATGGAAACATCTCTCATTCTTTGTGGCAGCCATCTTCAGGCCTTGTTTACCATTGGATTGAGCTCTTTGATAATAGATTACTTTGAGCTTTTGTTTTTTATCTGTATTATTACTTACTAAAACAAAATTCAGGAAAACTTGCTTCTCTTATTTTGTGTATCTTGAAGCTCAGTTCTCCCCTGAACATTTGTTTCAAATCATGTGTGTTGTCCTCTGTTAAAATGGAGTTATTTTCAGTTGAAATTGTGAATCAGTAAAAGAAATATTTATTTTCTTAATAACATAACATTTTAGTTGAAAACTTGGTATTATGCCTGCACAAAGTATGTAACTTTATTCTTGTGTATTTTCTCAGGTAATGGTGATCACGTTGTGTGTTTCCACTGTGGTGGAGGATTGCAAGAATGGAAGGAAAATGAAGACCCTTGGGATCAACATGCCAAATGGTTTCCTGGGTAAGGTATCTCTTAGTGTTTCCTTGGTGTGTATCTGAATCTTATTTATTTGAGAAGGTTGATTATGGTTTAACATTGTTCAGATTTATGAAAATAATTTAATGTTGTCTTATTTGTAGGCATTATTAAAGGGAAGATACCTATGTCTGGATTTAACCGATGCTTTGTTTTTCAGCAGTAAGAATTGTGTAGTTTTGTCAATATGTATCTGAGGGTTTTTTCTTGCTATCCAGGTGCTACATTGTAATGGTTGTTGTAAAATCTTGGTACGTGTAAAAGTTTGTAATTTACACCAGGATACAAAATGACTAAACAGCTGCCACAGTGCAAACAAACCTGAAGAAGTCAATAGTGGAATATAAAACAAGTTCTCTCTAATTTTAAAGGATTAAGAATCCCAGGCAATAGTAGTAATAGTAGGAGTAGTACCAGAAGTAGTTTTTAGAAAGACTGCCAATGTTGTCTAAAATCTGTTTTGAGGAAAGGAAGAACAGTGTGAGTCAGTAGTTCTCACAGGTGGACAGAAGCCATCCAAATACAAATAACTGATAAAATCATTGTCTTTTACGCATTGACTCTCAGTTTTCTTTTCTGTGGTGAAAGGCTCTCTGGAATTTGGAGATTGGTATTTATGCATTAGCTGTTGCCTTTTTTAATAATGGTACAGGCAGTTTTTAATTATTAGCCTCTGCCACTTGAAAGATACATGATTCCAAGCTTTTAGTGTGGTGCAGTGAATGGTTAGGGAATGTTTTCTTTCTATATTTCACTCTTCTTTTATTGGTTTGATTTTGGATTAGGTTGCTTAAATTATGTTTGAATATATTGTCAGGTTTGATTCCAGTCAGATCATAAACAGTGTTTTTTGGGGGTTCTGTTTGCATATCAGCTTCAGTGGCAGTGTGTCAGTCTCACAGCAGCTGTCTGTTCCTGAAGGTGAAGTAACTGCTGGAGCTGGAGAACTCTTGTCAAGCCGTTATGGTATTCCCTAAATCTTTTGGTAGGGAAGAGCTCTGCCGAGTGGCTAAGACTGGCTAGGAAATAATGCAAGAAAGCACAGAAGGCACCTGTCTGACCAGTGACTGTTTGCTTTGATTGTGAAAGACTAAAAGAACCAGCATTTTAACATGTTTGTTTTTCATTTGAGTGAGTCTTACTTTTAGAGATCTGTGTCATGAGCTGTCACGGCCAACAACTCTTAAGCTTTGTTTCACGAAAAATGCAAGAAAGATACATACTGCTTAAGTGCTTAAGATGTTCTTAGAAATATTACAGTGACATTACAGATGTTGACTAAACATTTAGAGATTTTAAAAGCAGGCAGTCTGTATAATATGGGAAATTTATCAAAGCTTGCATAGTTATGTAACAATTTTTTGCTGCTAATGCAGTTTTATTAAATCTAAATATTCTTATTTTTAGGTGCAGATTTGTGAGCAAGGAAAAGGGGATAGAATTTATAAATAATGTTCACTTAAGAGATGGATGTAGGGATTCAAAAGTAAGTTTCTTGCTTATTAATCATTTTGTTAAAATAGAAAAAATCTAAATAATTTTTATATTAAGTTACCTTTTAATTATCTGCCTATCATTTAATCTACCTGCTGTCTCTTTCATTGGCAGAAAGTGAAAAAATTGCAGTATGTTTTGGTTCTGTTAATCTGAGTGTACAGATCTCCCAGTTCTCCATAGCTGGGTTATGGATCACAGCCAGGGTACCTTGTGAATGTTGTATACTGGATACTGAACAAGTGCCATTTGTTTTATAGCCTGGGAACCTAAGGTTTATGATGAATAATAGCAGATATATTTTCTTGTTGGTAGAACATTGTTAAACTTGTGTGTAGTCACTAAAATGTAAAACTGATAATATTTTAGGATTCTTCTGTAGACTAAGAATCATGTACATATGATTATTGCAGAGATGGGTTAAAATTATAACAAAATACTCATCATTTTGTTCAGAGCAGATTAAATAGTTTTAGTCACTAAAATAACTTGAAATCAAATAGCTGTTTTTTATTTTGTAACTGTATACATTTCCTTCTACTTTCTCCAGAATTATAATTTTATTTCTTTGTATTTCACTTTTAGACAGAAGCTGCTGAAGGGACAATACTTCCTAAAGGTATCTGTTTAAAACCAACAGCCTCCCTCCTGTTTTGGAATATACATATTTCAATGTATAGTGACAGGAATGGTTGATTTTTAAAATAACCCTATTACATTTTTAAATCAAGCATGACAGGCAAATTGTTGAATGATACTCTTCCATTGCTTCGTTGCTTCTAAAGAACTACAAAATGTATTTTATTTCTATTAGGAGAAATGTAATTATAATTTGGTAAATATTGTAAAGTAAGTGAACCATGGAAGAAGTTTGTATAGGATACAGTCTTATAGCTAGTGAGTGTGCATCCAGTATTGAATTAGTGCTGTGGGATGAATGTTAAAGAATACTGAATGGCAACAGTCCTTTTTCAGGGGGCAGGAAGAGTTGGTCTGTCCGATGGCAAGGACTAGGAAGCTGAGCAAGCTGAAGCAGTTTGTTATGTGTTCCAATATTACACATTCCTGCAATGCTTTTCACAAATACCAAGCAATAAAAAGATAAAACAGTTAAAGGGGTAGTAGGAGGCCAGTCAAGCAGCTTCATCTCAGGGAATGGGAGCTGTTGCTAGTAGGAGTGGTTACACAAAACCTGCTTAGAAATCTCTCCCATACTGCTCAATTATGAGAGTAAAAATAAAAGAACTTTTTTTCTTAAAAAAAAAAAGCTTAATTTTTAAAAATTAAAAATTGAAAAAATTTGTTGTTTGAATGTTGCTAAGTAAAATGAAGGGGAAGGTCCAACAGACTGAAAAATGGTTTCCCCAAGTAGTGTTGTGTCTTACCATGGATAGACCTGTTTGCTTGTTGGTGGTGCTGTGTTTTGGTTTAATAAAATCAAATTATTTATTGGTTTCTCTCAAAATACGTATGATTTTTTTTTCTTCCCTGAATGGAATTAAAATTGGTGTAATATTACTTATCCATTGTGACTTGGAATTTTGGATAAGTTTCAGTTAACATTCAGCTACAGAATTTGTGATGATTGTTATATGAGACGTTATTTAATTTGAAGTAGTTGATTTGAACAGCAAATCTAGGAGGATTTCTATAGTAGAAATAGATGAAGGGAGACTGGGAAAGCTAGGATAGAAGAAAACTCAAATCTGCAGTCTTTACAATTAGCAAAATTCTCAAATTGGAAATACAGTTCCTTTGGCTACATATTTGTTTGCAAATATGTGTCTTAGAGTACTGTAGTGAATACTGTCAGATAATCAGATTCATTCTTCTTAAAGTGTTTCTGTTTTGTTTTTAATTTCTTGTTTTAGATGATCTCTTGCAGAATCCTTTGGTACAAAGTGCCATAGCCATGGGTTTCAGTTTGTCTGAGATTAGGAACACCATGGAAAAGAGATTGCAGATGACTGGAGAAAGTCACACATCTGTTGAGGATCTGGTAGCAGACTTAAGTGCTCATAAAGAAAATACAAGGGAAGAAGAACCAAATGAAATTCCAGTTGAGCAAGATGAGCTTATTCAATTACAAAACCTCTGTGTGTACTTTCGTATCAGTTCTTTAGTTTGTGAAATATTTTTTATTGTTATCTGTTTATTCTTCCCTCTGATCCCAGTCTTACCTATGGTAAAGTTACAACATTGTAACTTAAAATTAAAGACATTTGGTTTGGGACATTCAGAAAAAGCCCTGAACAAACAGGGTGTTAAAATATTTGAGTGTAGTAGCATTTATAAATATCATCTCTAAAAAAATTAGTATCTCAGAAGTGTGTAACACTGACAGTCTAGCGTGCTCCTGGGAAAGGTTGTATGTGGTAACAAAGAAAGCCAAAATTGTTGTGACACTTATATTTAAAAATAAAAGCAAGAATAACTACAAGTGTATAGCTATAAGAAGAACTATAGATGTGGCAAGATGAAATAGACACAGGGACACACTGTCATATTCAGTGCATTCAATATGAAAAAGTCGTGGGGGGGTTATTTATTTTGCAGTATATAATTTGCCTTGGGATAGAAGTATTTTTGTTCTTGGCCAATAAGAACAAGCGTGCTTCTAAATGGTGTTTCTGTTCAGTTGTTTATGTTCCAGCTTTGCTGGGACATGGAAGTCATGCTCAGAAAGCCCTTGTGGTGCATTCTGCATAGACACCCAGGAGTTCTGATTCAGGAGACTTGTAATTTAAGACAAGCATATGGGTGAATTCATAGGGAGGGCAAAGACCATCTGGTTGGCATGATAAGCAGAGATTTTACCAGCCCAATCCTTTTAATAAGATCTTTAATAGGACATTGTAGGGGAAAAAGAACTTGCAGTGCAGCTGGACCTTATTTTGATGGTTGGCTGTGCAGAGCTTCCCCCAAGTGGCAGGGGAAGGTGTCTGAATTTTGTATTTTCAAATGGGGCATATTGGAATAATAAAGAGCTCATGTACAATGCCCAATTGACTCTTTCTGTGTTACAGATTTTAAGCTTTTTGAAAATGGGGGCAGGAAAGGAAATCACATCCTCATTTTTCTCATTGGGGAAACTCAGAAAAAGAAACAAAATCCAACCAGTAGCAATGATCCTTTCTTTCACCTTCTGCTCAAATTTTGGGGAATTTGTCAGAGGTCTGTAAAAAGAATGGTTTCTGATTGAAATATGCATATCCTAAATTCTATAGGCATTTCAAGCTCCTAAAAATATAGATAGATGCACTCCCTGCTTGCATTGGCCTGGGAGATGTAATGAGATAGCAGGGGAAATAAAAAAAAGAGGATTCCATGCTGCAGCTAGGATTCTTCTGTCTTGTAATTTTTTTTTTGTTCTTTTTAAGGGTGTGATCTTTAAATCATATGAAGAAAACCTTGTCCTTGTGTAAAGAGAAATAAAAAGAACGAGAGTCAGTGGTACTAAGTATGTTAACTTCTTTTTATATGTCTATTTTCCTTAGACCTCAGTACAGAAGAGAAGTTAAGACGCTTGCAGGAAGAAAAGCTCTGTAAAATCTGTATGGCCAAAGACGTATCAGTTGTCTTCATTCCCTGTGGTCACCTAGTTGCCTGTAAAGAATGTGCTCAATTACTTAATGAATGCCCTCTGTGTCGTACAGATATTATGAAGATACAGGAAATTTTTATGTATTAGTGAAATACACAGCACTATGGATGCAAATGTTTCCTGTTTTATTACTTTAAAAATGTGTAACGTAATGAAAAAAATGCAGTTAATTCCAGAATGTAACCATATGGCAGGATTTAGATTTTTCTGCTGTCAAGCTCTACATGTTTTAACACTTTACAAACTGTTTTCCTTAAGTGATTTTTTTGTATGTAAAAAGCAATATGTATGAAAGGCAAATATGTATATTTTGTAACTTCAATTCATAGACCTGATATGGGAAAGCCCAAGTAATGCAAACCTTTATTTATGTGGTCATTCCTTTGCTTCACTTTGGTAGGACTCCATGACTGAAGTTTGTGCAAATAGAGTTGTACAAAGAGCCTGTCCCTATATGAAATTTGTAAATAAGTTAATTCAAAATATAACTGTATACATGTGTATTATACCTGAGATTTTAGCTTTTCAAAATATTATGTAAGATTGAAAATAGTCTCTTTTCTGTAACTTTGGTTGTGACATAATTCAGACAATACACAGAAACCTGCTGCTATAAGAATACTTCACCTTATGTTTACTTCTGCTACTTTGTAAATTTGTCTGTTTTAATTTAATTCCTGTCTCCCTCTGTATTTTTCTGGTTCAGATGTATAAATTGGCTTCAATAAACTGGTTTTAGCTATCTGTTTTTCACAAAGATCCATCTGTATACAAAATGTACATTAATTTTATTGATGAAAGGAGAACTCAAAAGAAATGGATTTTATGTACCCTGTGCCCTTCATGAGAGGAGGCTCATTTTAAATTTGCCCCCTACACAAAAAGATGTTCAGTTTGACATTTTTCTTGTATTTTTTTAACACGGCATTGTCCTAACTGATTTATCTGCTAATACTTTGCACTGCTTCATATCTTATATTTTCATAAGAGAAAATGATACTTTATCTCCTAGAAAATGCTTTTTTAAAATTCACTAGCAATGTTAGAAATCTTTCATTTTTGTTCTTGTCAGCTTGCAGCATTTAAATTTAAAAGTTAAGAACTATTCTAATGAGAGTCACCTTAAAATATTTAAACTATTTCTTACTGGACTGATCCTCCATTTCTGATTTATTTAAAAATAACACAGCTTTGTATTTAAGTACAGCTGTTTTATGATCACTCTGCTTAATTATGTCACTTCCTTATTTTGTGGAACTACTGATATGTTCTATGTATGTATTTTTGAGTTCCACACACTAAGGTTTAGAATATAGATTATACAGAACATAGTTTTTCATGTTATAAAAGTTTTGAATACACAGAATTGTATTACCTACCATTTCTATTTTTTTAAATCTCTGCTGTGTAATGGTATGAATATTTAAAATAAAGTGCAACCCACATGTTCCTTGATCAGTGTATTTTATTCTCACATTTAAAAAAATCATAACAGAAGGCTACTTTCTGTTGCTTTTTGTTTTGTAACCAAACTTATTAATTGAACCTGAATGTTATTAAGGATAACAAATATATTTTAATTGGAGAGGAAATAAAATCTATTGTTTGGATAGATTAAGGTTTTTTAATTATAAATCTAACATTAGTTTTGCTACTTTTTATGGTTGAATTTGGTCTTGGGAAGAGATGATGAGTAGAAATTCATAAAGAATTCAGCACATATAAAGAATTCAGTTTTATTTTGCCTTTTTGTGCCTTTGTGAGGAGTTTAGTGTTTCAGGTAATTCATGCATACAGGGACTTTTCAGGTGAGATATGGAGTGGCAATTCTGACAGCCTTGTTCCTAGCTCCCATTCTTCCTTGCAGGGCGGGTTTTCTGTACTTACCAAGGGAAATTGAAGGGGGGTTGTTAGCCATGAGCTGGTGTATCTTGCCTGAAATAGCTTGTTTAGTCAAGGCTGCACACGGTGGGGTGCTGACTTGTCTAAGCAGATGGTTGGTTACCTAAGCCTGACCTGAGTCATGTGAGAGAGGCTGTGTGGGTCAGCTGGATTCAACTCACAGGCTGCAGAACCTGGCAAGTGGATCAAAGTCCTGTCTGCAAAAGAGATGGACCAAATTTAACTTAAACTGTTACAAAACCTAAATCTCATCAAGATTAATTGGGGTGTAAGTGTAGTATGTAAATTGTCTGAGAAAAGCTGGGAAGTAGGTCACGTATAGAACCTTCTACACTGCAATGGAGAGCAAACACATGGGCCTACATTGCATGAATGCTTCATGGGAAAGCTTGTTAACTTTTAAAGGGTATACTTTTATATTTTTATATACATATGCCTTACTGCAACTTTTTCATTAATATCATCAGAGATACAGCTATAGAGAAATTCAAATTGTAATCACTTAGTGTTGTGCTTTCATGCTGGTTTAAATGCCAAGCACTTAGGGACATTAAAGGGTTAAAAACCTGTTAGTGAGATGACAACTGCTCTGTAGGTTTAAGTTTTTTAAAAAAATTATAATCAGAGTTCTATTCAGACTAAATGTGAAAAAATAATTAGCATAGTCATCAAATTCTGACAGCTTGCATTAGGAAAATTCTTTCTTTTCAAATTACTTTGATTTTCAGTGTCTTAAAGAAACAGAGAAGAAATTCCATGGCCTCCAATACTGGGCTGAGTGTTTAAAGAGACAGAAATGAAGATGCAAATAAATGGAATGGAAGCACAGGGGCTTTGAAAAGGAGTTTAGCAGCCGGACAAAGATGCCCTGGGAGTTGATTTTTGTAAGAGTTACCTGGGAGCTGTACAAGTTATTCAAGTATCAGTATTCAGTAACTTTCTTCTAGGGGATTCTGTGTAAAAGCTTTCTTCGGTGTTATTTGTAGCAGCAGAACTACTTGCTACTCTGGATACATGACAGATTAACAAGAGTTTTCAGTAACGTCCTAGAAGTGTGTTGCTTCGAAAGGATGGGAAGTGCATGGCTCATTTAGAAACAGAAAGCTAAAATACGGAGAACCCAAAGAGTCCATGTTTTTGTTATGCATGGAGCTTTTTCTCACTGCCTTGAAACATGGGGCCTGAAACACAACACGGACTTACTCAGCTGATTGCAGCAGCTTCTGTCTCTACAGCAGTGGACCTGTCCAGACTTTTTTAAAATTTGTTCTGAGACTTGATCTTAAGCTCATAATACAACAAAAACTTCTTAAATTATTCTGGCTTGGGTTTTGGTTGTTGTTTTTCCTTTAGTTAGAGTATTTAAATATTAATTTTAACACTGGTTAGTTTTGACCACAGTTCTTCAGTGGGGTTTTTAGTTAGCTCCATGTGCAGTCTGAAGCTACAGGACAAATAGTTAACTTTTTCAAAGCGTTGCTGTTAATCTAAGATATGGGTTTTAAAGTTACCTTTTCATTTTTATTGTAATTAACAGAAATGTAAATACAATGGGTGGTTGGAATTGAGTTATAACTGGGTGGGAGGTTAACGCAGGCACTTGAATATGGTGTTCATGTGAAACCAAGCTGAAGTGGTGTACTGTAGGATGGAGCATTACCAGGCACAGTGACCTTTGCTGCTGTGGTAGTCAGGAACTACTTGGAAAAGAATCTGCTCTGCCTTACAAGGTGTGCCAGTTCAAGCATCTGATGTGTGTAGGTCAGCTCTTCATAGAGCAAAGGAGGAGCTGGAGATTTTTCTGGCTTTTGCAGTGTTTTTCTACAGCAGTGAGGATTTGAACAGTTGTTGTTACACAGTGTTCTTTGTTACCCTCTGCTTTGTGCACGCCTGACTCCTGTCAGCAAGGCCAGATGCCAGAGAAGGCTAGAGAAGTGCTTCCAGTGCTGCCACCGAGGCTTCTCCATGCTGGTCTTATGCAGAGCAGCTGGATTGGCCTCAGTTCTTGAATGTGGATTGTGAAGGGTGCTGGTCCCCTTCTCCATAGGATCAGACAGGAAGAGCCAGTCTACCCACATCCACCTTAATTCCTCATGGAACTGAAGTATGAGTGAATACTCTCCCTCTTAGCACACTCTCACTAAGTTTGTATAATAAACTTAGTGAATACTCCCCCAGTTTTTTGTGTGGTTTACATGCATTAAGTTTTACTGAGTAGCTTGAAAACTTGATCAAGAAAATCCTTCCCCTGTGCCCCTGCCATGGCTTCTGATTCAGGTTGTTGAAAGTACCTTCTCATCTTTGTGAATGCCACTGTGTCATGTCACTGTGTCACATCACTGCAAGAGCTATACCAATGCTGCTGTGCAGCAATTAATGTGCTGTAATTATAATGTGGCTTCTGTGAGAAGGCAAATGGCCTGTGATGATAAACAACCTATGCTGAAATTCAGATTTTATCTTTAATTTTTTCTTAACCAGAAATTCCTATTAAGCAATACTGACAACATTACAGTAAAACTACAAGTGTTAACTCAGAGAACGTGGGTCTGTGGCTAACTTACCAAAAACTTGCTTTTTCCTAGGACGGGAAAGAAGATGATATATATTCATTTATGAATTATTTGGGTAAGAAAACCCCAAGAAAAATCTGGGACAAAATGGTATTAATTATATTTTGAGTATATAATATTTAAAGCTGGTTGAAAACTAGTTGGTTGCTTTTAGATAATTAATAATTTACAGTTTTATAGCCTGGATAGCTATTGTGTTAGCTGAGATAAATCGCTTGATAAATAATTGCTGGAAATGTATTGGAGAAATACTGGAATTAGTTTTGCTCTCAGACTGAAAAATGGTGCTTACTATCAAAAAATTAAAAACACATTTGCAGAGTCCCACTGTGAAAACATCTAGAAGAATCATTACAATAATTGCTGAAAAGTCAGGTTTAGTATAAATGCATATGGTCACCTTCAAATTTTGGAGAGTGAATTAATAGAACCTTCAAAGATTACCAAGTCAGCGTTTAAATTTATTCATGTTATGTCTTTTTGATTTTATGTAGTTAGATCTTGCTGAAAAACTCCTGACACAATTTCTCTTATGTAACTTAATTTTGCACTGTATGATGAGAGTCATCACCTAAGCCAAATAGTTAATCTTCTGAATACAAGCTTTTCAAAAGTGGGTGTCAAGCCACAGGCATCTCTTCCTTTTAACTCTTGTGTTACAGAGAGAAGCTTCTGAGTCCAGGACTGACTTTACCTCCCTGTCCTGCATAACTGACCCATGTGATGTTACTGGAGTCAGTATGGGAGCTCTGTCTGCAGGGTACAAGCCACTAGAAAAGTAACTGTTGCTTCAAATGGGTGTTTTGCAAAATAAATGTACCAAAAATAACAATTTGACATCTGCACCACAATTTAGGACTTTTATAACTTTGTCAACTGTTGCTTTCTTAAAGGCTTAATTGGCAATTGCAAGTTTCTTTTAGGAAGACCCATGTTCCGGATTGGAAGCTTCACCTCTGCTGGGCCCACAACTGGAACCAGAGGTACAGGGAATGGAGAAATGGGGACTCCCTGGAGGAGTGAGAGTGAGAATCCCTGTCCTCAGTGTTTATAGTGAGCATCCCAGGTGTGCCCTTTGCCATGGCACACTTTGTTCGCAACTGCTGGCACTGAGGCTTTGCAGGACTGCTGCTATCACACTAAAGGAAGTTACAGTCTAAAAGAAGTATTTTTATCTTAACGGTTTTGAACATCTGTGCAACCCACCAACATGTCATAAACTATTGTGTTCTTTGCTACTTGTTGTGTATTTTGCCACTTACAAAAACCTTAAATCACAGCTAATGACACGATCACACTTTGCTTTGCTTCCACCACTCTCTGTGTCAGAGTTGAGGCAGCAAAAAAGGCCTTGAGCCACAGACACAACTAGCAGTAGGGGAGTGACTTGTGAGAAACACAGTCTGAAAGAAACCTTGAAGCTGGTTGATGGTGAAATCTAAGCCAAAGGAAACTGTGTTAGGGACAGACATATATATATATAGGACCTTGGGAATGTGGTAGGTCAGCCCCAGAAAACCCATACAAGTTTATGTGAAAGAGTAATCTGTTCCTTGACCTTATCTGTCAGTAACAATCCCCCATTGCCTAGACTTCCCCTTTAACCCCCTAAGTTCCAGCCTCAGCAGTTTGTGGGGAAAAGACCAAGGTACGTCATCCAAATCTTGTGTTTGCTTGCACACACAGAGGAATGCTGTTCCATACGTTTGATGGAGGATTTTCTTCAAAGCTTAAACACAAAAGTATTTGACTTTGTTGTTTATCATTGTTTTGCTCTATGATCTTGGGCAGAGGTTGAGTTGAATAATGATGTAACTGTCTCAGTTCTATTTTAACTTCACCTAACCACAAGCCAGCCTCCTTTCTCCCCTTTTTTGGCAAATTCTGGCTCCATGTCAGTCTCAGCGGGGCTGGAGCCCTACGAACTCTGACCAGCTGAGAACTGCTTTGTGTTCCTGATGGGTTAGGTGCCCTACACATCCTGAGTATGGTGTAGTTTCACTGGATTTTTAGGTGTTTTTTAGCTAAAGCTGCTTTCCTTGCTTAGTATCAGTTCTGCTGTTTGGTCTGCTTGACCTTATCTCAGTTCTTGAAAGCTTCTCACCCCAGCCCTTTTTCTGTCTCACACTCTGTTCTTTGCTGCTTTTAAGCAGGCCCTGCCACTTACCTGGCTTACTCAGTTTGAAACATGTTTCTCTGGTTCCTGTGCTTCCTTCTCAGACTTTGTCACTGATGCTGTCATAGTGCCTGACTCATAAAATGGACCTTGATTCATGGTCCCTCTGCCTGGACTTAGCTACAGAACACAAATATGTCTTGCCTGTGTCTTCCAAAACTTCCCCTCATCCGGAAACTGGAGCAGATTATGTCCTGGATCCAAGAGAGGTGGCCTGATTGGTAACACTTGTTTCTGTACCTAGGGTGAGGTGATGCCTCAAGTGAAAGTGACTCATCCTGACTGCAGCCAGGAGAAGGGCTTTTCATTATTTCCTACCAAAACTGGTGTGGCCTTTACACAGTTTGGAGATGGAACTTTAGAACCTGACTAAGGGATTTTTATCTCAAAGAACGAGACATAGAAAGAGCACCTCACCCAAAGAGGGGAATGAGCATGGGACTTCGGGTAACAAGTGGCACAGAGGACTGAGTAAAGCTGCTGCTCATAATGCAGTTAGGGGGAAGGAATCTGCAACTTACTGGGATTCTGTTCATTTTTAGAGCTAATAATGAAGGGGAGTTAAAACTTAGTTCTTTTGTAGTGGTATGGGACAAACTGTGACTCTGGGCTCCTTCACAGTAAGAGCAGGCAGAAACTTACTGACTCAAAGAAAATTCAGACATGAGTTGGGTGTTCTGGAAAGACCTGGTGAGAAATAGGGGCACACAAGGGAGACTTACATAAATGGAAAAAGGAAGAAATTCACAGAGCAGGGAAAGACCTAAGGAGCTACTGATGTGCAATTTCTCTCCTGCAAATTATGGGAAAGTAACCCATTTTTTGGTCTTTATTTTTGTTTCTTATGTAATAGCTCATCTTCAAAAGGATTTAGAGCAGATTTCCCTGGAGTGACTAAGCCAGATTCAAAAATCTGGGAAAAAAAATTGACTGGGAAGACTGCTTTTTCCCTCTGTACCCATCTCAACAGACAAAAGTATAGCCATGGCTTATTCAATACAGGCCATCAAAGCTACCACCTCACCTTGGGACAAATCCAGTATACAAATTCTGGTTTCTTTTTCCAATTCTCAAAAGCAAAGTTGTAAAATAAATAAATAAATAAATTATCGTGANAAAATAATACAGATGAGGAAATGGAACTGCAGAGGGGGTTCCTATTCTGCAGGAGAAGGAAAAGGAAGAAGCATGAAAAGAAAAGGAAGCAGCATGAGCATGAATCTCCTGCCTGGAAAAATGAATCAGCCATCTGGCAGCTTGAGTTTATTCTGATCTTCCCTAGTGGTGAACCTCTGGCCATTAATTCAGACACGGAATTGGTATCTGCCCTCTCCTTGCTCAGTTTCCTGTGTGACTGATCATGAAGCTCTCTTTGGATCAAGCATAATAACAGTGCCTGTTGTAAAGTCTTTGTTAAATCCTCTCTAAATTGGGCTCAATGTCAGAAATGGTGGACTTTGAAGCACCTAAAGAGTAGCTTTTCTGAGAAAGATGATATAGTCCTGTAAAATACTTTCTCCTAGTTTTTCACAGAACTTATTTTCTATCAGATACAAATCCTTTCTAGACAGGTCAGAATTTTAAATATCTCTATTTCTTTATAATGCTTAGATAACACTTATTTTTCTTTTATAGTTTTCATTGTATTGGAAAGGATGCTAGTGTGCTAAAACTATACAGAAACTGCAGGATGGTCTTTGGTTTTTTTCCATAGTCTAAACCAATGGCAGAAGCCCACTCTGGAATTGGTAGCTTAGAAAGAAGTGGTGTGCTAGCAGAGGAACTGCTTTTCATCATCTGCCCTGTTGTACCAACTGGAAGGCTCAGTCCCAGAAGCATGATCTCTTCATGAGGAAAATGCGGGAGTTAATCTCTTCAGAGACCCAGTTTGGCCCCCTTGAAGCTGAGGAATCCTCACAGGGCACAGTTGACTTAAGAAATTCCTGTGTTCTGGTCACTGGAGCAGAGCAGAAACTTTCCTGGCCTCACCAGAGCACTCAGCACCTTCAGCTGTGCTGAGTGAAGTGCTCCTGCAGTTGTCCTGGAACAGCTCAGAGAAATCATCTGGGTTGGGGGGGCAGGAATCAAACCAGTCCCTTAGAAAACAGATGTCCCTCCCCCCTTCTCTGATGAGGCAACAATTTTGCTAAGACAGGGCAGGGCAAACAGCTGAATGAAACAACTGCAAGGGAGGAAATTGAACTGGGGGGTGCAAAATCCTCTTAGGCAGGCTCTGACCAAGGGTAATGTGCTGCTGCACCTGGAGTCTGGTCTCTAGAGCGCTTCCATGTTCTGTCACAAGAAGAAAAAAGCAAATTCTGTCGTGTGAGTCAGGACACCCAGAAGTGTTACGGATCTGGGCTTCCAAGGCCTGAGTCAGCTTTGGAAATGGGCTGAACTCTGCCATGGTATTGTCAGTGCTTGCACACTCATTCCTTCAAAACCACACCTTAAGAACTATGTCATGTTTTCTTCACATTAGGTAAACACATTTACCTAAAAACTCTCAGCTGTGAGCTCAAGTGTAATCTACAGTGTTTTTGGAATAGAACAAAATACATGTGCTGTACATTTATTTCATGCACAGCTGACTGGAGCTGCCTTCTGTTGTGCTCCTGCCAGCTCCTGCAGTAAACTGCTATAATCTTGCAAATTTTTGGATTGGAGTTGTTAAATGAGTTATCCCTATTGTATCTCAAGCAGAAGACACATTACTGGAATTCTGGGTGCAGGCAAAATGTTGTAGTTTATTTTTATAGAAAGGTTGTCTATCTGGCAGCTGTCAGAAGTTGACTTTGTATGGGAAAGGCACAAATGGATCCAGCTCCTTTTCGTCTATTCCTAAGTGTCTTTCTATAGCATTATAGGTAATTTTTAAGACTTACATTAAGTTTGGTGGGGTTTTTAAAATACACAATTCTACAATTTCCAGACACTATCAGATTGACATTAAAGATCATCATCAGCACCTGTAGCTGTAATTGAAACCGTGAACGTAGTTGTATGGCTGGGCATTCAGGATGCTATTTTAAAGTGTTCCCTATAAAGCAGTCTTTCTGCTTATTTTCTTTTTTGTTTTCCCCAAACTTGACAGAAGGTGCAAAACGATTCTGAAATGTGAATTCAAGCTACAGAATATAGTTTATTTTTGTTAGCCCGTCTCATGTACCAACTGACAGATTGTATCTAGAATTCCTAGGTGTCATCAGTTTATATTACACTGGTTTTAGGTGGTTTTGGTTTTTTTAAAAAATTTATTTTAAACACTCCTAATCTGATGACGGTTTCCACTGTAAGCGTTATTTTCCCTGCGGGATGCCTCATCTTAGTTTTGAAAAGACTGGAACTGGTGGATACTCTTCTCCTAAGTATCCTGCCTTTGTTAGGCAGGTGAGCAGAGTATCTCGGCTTAGCGACTGCTTAGTTATGCTAACGCTGTCCCCACAATTATAAGTAGATAAACACAAGAGGGTGATTAGAGACTAATTACCAGGACAAAACTATTATTGTGCTGACTGATCTAAATATAATCTTACGTGTAAGTATTCAGCACGAACAATGCGCTTAGCATTACACAATAAAGTGAAAAAAACGTGTCAAAAATTGTATATTTGGTGACTTTAAGAATTCTGTACTGCTTACATGGAGTGCTTCAGGTTCATATAATCCTCACGCAGGGAGAAAAAAGCAATCCCACAAATGGTCATTTAACTAGGAACACACTTGGCGCTGGGCAGAAGCAGAAAGCGTTTCTGGAGAACACTCCCGACCACGCGAGCTGCCATCGCTGCCAGCAGACACTGCTTCTGTGCGCGTCCTGCAGTTCCCAAGATAAGGCACCCTGCATCCATGTGGGCAACCGCACATTTATCTCCCAGGCCACGGGCCCCCTCGCACACGACTTCGCTTCCCGGCGGCAGAAAGCAGGGAGCGAGGGCGGCCCGGCGGCATTGGCTCCGCAGCTCACTTCGGTAAGGCCCAACTTTGCCTCGGCCGGACAATTAAGTCCAATTACTCCAAGGTGGCAAAGGGCCCCAGGCCTGCGTGCGGCCGGGCGCGTCCCGCGGGCTCGCCCCGTGTCGGAGCGGTCGCTCCTTTTTAGGCCGTGCCGCGGTCCCGATCCCGATCCGCTCCCGGGCCCGCCCCGCAGCAGCTGCGCTCCCGCCCCGCGCGCGGCCCCGCGCATGCGCCGCACCTTGTTTACCCCGCTCGGCGCGGCGCTGCTGCAGGCGGCCGGCAGGTGTCGCCCCACGCCCAGGAGAGCGGGCCCCGCTGG
>VZRQ01006958.1:434644-458147 GCA_013397975.1 Machaerirhynchus nigripectus
CTTAGCTCGGCATCCCGCGTGCGCGGCTCGCGGGGCTGCTGGAAGGGAACCGGAGGAAAACGCCTTTTGGATCGCTTCCCTGGAAGCCGTTGCACGGCCGCTTTTATGCTCTCCGGGAGTTTTGTTGAATCCTGTTTTAAATGACCAAGAACGAGAGTTCCTAGCGTTTCCTACAGCGAGGTGTTCTCCAAGCATAACTCTTAACTGTTAACTCTTGGCAGTTCTGTCTCGATTTGTGATTGATTACTTCTTTCTCGTTTGTAGGGCTTGGCCATTCGAAACAACTTTTTCTGTTTTTCATAGTCTCTTTTCCTTAAATCAGTGATCTATTTCATATTATTCCTAGAGTATTTATCTGGTATTGAACTCTCCCAAGACATAGCCATGTGCAGGCTGGCTGATTGTGTGCAGATAAATAAATACCACGAGTGATTGTGCAATTGACAGTCATTAATCTCTGTCATCTTGGTATCACTTGTTCATTATCCCCAACTCACAATTTTGTGATCAGTCTTCGTGGTGATCAGTTACAGACTCAGTACTCAGATCTGGTATAGAGCTCTTTATTGGCTAACATAGTTTATTTTCTTTTACAGCTGTAACAGTTTCATTACTAAATGAAACATGGTGTGAGATCTGCCTTGCTTTTAGCATAAATATGAGTATTTTTGCTGCTGAAAGCCCTGGAGGTGAATGGGCTGGAATCCCCACACTGTTCTGATTAATCAAAGACTAAAAAATCTTCAAAGTTATATAAAGGAGAAAAATATTAATTGAATCCCATCTCTGACAAATAGATCTTGCATTGTAACTCATAGGGCTCATGTTTGTCCTTTTTTGACGAAACCGGTGACATTTTGTGGTGTTGTCTACAGGTGGGCTTTGTGCAACCTGTGACACAAACCCCCTGAATATCTGTTGCTGTTGTTTGTATTAAGTTAGCTGTGGTAAACTTAAGGTTGGCTGTTGTATAAGCTTAAATTCAAACGACCAACCAAAAAAACCCAAGGCATGGAATTGGGGGATGGGAGAGACTTCAGTTTTTCTGTGATACTTCCCAGCCTTCAGATAACTCCCAAGTTATGTACTTGGGCCAGAGTTATGCTTTTGGAGCTTTTTCATGCATTTACAGTTTCAGGAAGATAATACTGAATAGAGGCTATAAGCAATGTAAGGATTTGTTAAACTTGTATTTAAGAAGTTCAATTAAAATTTAGGTACAGTTCTTGTCTTTTAGATATGAAGTCTTGATATTTTGTAATTGAAAACGGAAGTTAGAGTTGGTTCAAATCAAGGATTCTAAGTTACTTGAATGTATTTAAAAGATATTGGGTTCTGTGAAATGACAAAAAATTGGTAGTTCATAGATTATTAAAATACTTAGTTTAAAAATGCATTATGTTACTTGAATAGGATTCATTTTATAAATTGGAGTATTCAGTTAGCTGGTTGTTAATCTAACTAAAATTCCATAAATATATCACATTTGAACTTTAAGTGTTCAAGTCTTTCAATGTTTGGAGTGAAATAATTTCCACTTGGAAGGAGTGTAAATAGAATTGTCAGTTAAATACTCTCTAGGTTTATTTTGTCTCAGTATAACTTACCAACAGCAACTGAATTATAAAAAAAAAAGTAATGTAGACAGCTTCTCTTGAATATTACATGCTACTGCAGTCTCCTGCAGAAAATAGCTGGAGGCAACAAACCACTTGAAAGTTCCTGCTCTTGGTGGTGGGAGCAACTGTGTTAGACTTAGTTAAGTCATGAAATGATGTTGGCACATCAAAGCTTTATGAACTTCTTAAAATTAGATTGCTCTTTGTCACTTATGGTTCAAATTTAGAATGATTCCAGAATCCTCGTTTGTCATTTTCATATTTGGTCTTACTGTCTCAGTTGTTTTGCTGCAGGCAAATATTTTAGGAGGATGAGCTTTTCTGAAACTTGTGTGCCAGCAAAACCAGGTTGTATGTTTTACAGAAACCAGAAATACCTTGTTTGCTTATTTTCACCAAATGAATCCCAGAAAATAAGCAAATATTTCTGCTTGTTACTTGTGCCTGTTGGTTGTGGTCCTGGAATTCTGTGTTTTTGGAAACTTGGGAGAATATTGCAGGTGTGAATTTCCAAAATGGTTCTGTTGGGTTTTGGTGGTGGATGTTGTTTTGTTTTGTGAGTTTGGGTGGGTTTTTAAATTTTTTTCCTTTTTTTTCCCCGATGTGTGTAATTAAGAAAACATACTGGAAAGAGGAATATGTTGTCGATTTGGTCTCTGTCAGCGAGATGTGAGAATTTCCAAGAGTTTCATCTGGTTCGGTACTTGTTTTGTCATGGAAAGAAGTGATTGATAGCAGCCATCAACATACCAGTTTAATACTCTTAAATAAAAGCTTTGCTCTCCTTCTCAGTATCACTTAAAACACTCATATATGAGGATCATTGACAAAGAAGAATAGAGTGATAATCTAGTCCTTGGTAAACAGAGGTGAGCAGGGAATTGGAGTTTTAGGTTGGGAAAAAAAGCTTGCACACAGCAAATATGCGGAGGAATGGAAAGCGCTCTTTCATAAGCATCACGAAAACTTAAATGGTGACAGAGAAGCCTATAGCCGTGGTTTAGATTCAATACCATCCAGCGATTTAGATCAACTCCCCTTTTAAACTCAAAGGCTAAGTAAAAACGGGAATTCTTCATGGTCACGTAGTTCCTGGTTCATTTGGCACCGGCAGTCCTGCGGTGTGGGCTGCTCTGGGCCTTCTTCTGCCTCCTGACCTTTCTGTCCTGTTGACTACGCACAGAGGTGGACGTGAATGGGGCTGCAGGCAGATGAATCGCCCTGGTTAAGAGCGTGGAGCCCCTCCCGGCCGGCCGGGGCGCGGGCCCTGCCGAGCTCCCGGCGGCAGCGGTTGGGTGCGGGCGGCGCGTNCGGCTGCGCAGTGGGGGAGTCTGGAGAGGGATGGGGCGAAGGGAAGTGGCAGGGAGCGCCTTCGGTCGCCTTGGCAGTGTCACATCTGCGGAACCGGAGCTCTGGGGCGAGTGTTTGTTCAGTCTAAAAGGCTGTTTTGAAGAGTAAACCAGTTAAGCTCTTCCATTCAGTGAACAGGCTTTGTGTTTGAAGATTAGCACAGTGACTTCAGTTGGCTTTTTATATTAGAAAAAAAATCTGCTTTCGAAAAGTTCTGTATCTTTGTGGTTTAAGGGTAAACCTTGAAATCTGATGTGACTTTTGACAAGGTCAGGTATTACTTAAGAGTGCTATAGCAAAAACTCGTTTTGACAGTATAAGGTTAAAATTGTAATTTTAATTGTATGTTGTTTTAACTAGAATTTGTTTTCCTTTAGTATTCTTACCTTGAAATTCATAAAAATCTGGTAAACTTGGAATGTTTTTGTGAGAATAAATACAAAATAAGGGAAATCTCTGAAGGTGACCCTCATTTAGATCATCACAGAAAGTTGTAGGACTCGTGCTGCTTTGTTGAAGTTGGAAAACTTGAGGGGCTGTTATCTGACTGGCTTCTGTCTTGAGAATGATATTTCACTGTTCAGGTATCAACACATAAACTGTGTTATTTTTTTCTTGATCCTGTCAATTTGATGGGTGAGATCACTGAGAGTAGACCAGAATCCTAGATTTGATGGGTTATGCCATTCCACTATTTCACTGAATACTCGATCGGTTTTTAGTGTCTCTGTATTTCCAAGTGTTCCACTGTTTAAGTCTCCTAGATCTATGAAATCTTGGGTGGGAAGAAGGGAAAGAGAAACATTTCTTTCACAAGCATTTTCTGAGATCTGGCACCCAGTTTTGGAGGTAGAAATGTGACAAAATTTGATCCCCCAGGGTACCCCTTTGGCTTTCATGTGGCAGTTGGCTTTTCTTAGCCTTTACTGGCTACAGATCTGCATGGAGGAGCACAGGACTAATCTGTATTTAAACTTCTTTATGCCAGTTTGAGTCAGAAATGAAGGACGTGTAGGACTGTATTTGTGTGCAGCTACCTCTTGTCTTATTGTGGCTTCAGAAGGAAATAAGGTTAGTTGTCAGACAGCTGCTTTGTCCAGGTATATACTTCATTGTTATAGCTAGATACACAATTTTTTTCATTGCGTATCTAGCTATGATTTCTGCCTTTGGAAGACTTATTTTTGTAAAAGACTATGATCAGAAGAGGGAGTAGATGTAAGAAGATTGGCATATATAGCAGGGTAGTTTGTGATATGCGATTGAGAAGCTGATCATAATACCTACCCAGAAAAAGTATCTGAGAACACGTGTTGGTTGGTTTGGGGGTTTTTGGTGAATTTTTTTTGGTAGGTAGGTGAGTGGTTTATTTTCTTATGGCTCTGAATTTAATGGCTTATTAGTCCTGCCCTTACACAACCTTTTATGCATTTTAGTTTTCTATGCTTTATTTCAGTGAAGATTAGTTACTATATTAGAGCGAGGGAATACGTGTGACACTAGCAATCTTTTTGTTTTCTACAGCAGTTTTTTGTTACTGCTCATGTGTAGCTCTAGAGAGGAAAGTATTTTTGCATCTGTTCCCATTATTCAAGGCTTCATAGAATAAGCTGATGACTTCTGCTTGTGTTTTGGAAAAGGTCTCAAATGGTGCCTGTTGACATACAATGGATATCTCTGCAGTGGTTTAGATTGATAAGAATTGTAGCTGAAATTTCAGGGTTTCCTATTAACAAAATAGTGAAATCGAATATACTGATGTTTTGGGATAGACAAAACATTTCTGAAGCTACTGACTATTTTAAAAAGTAACAACAGACCTCAGGTATGCATGTTTTATTTAGTTGGGATTGCATTCCAAATTTGGCTTTGGAGTTGCTGCAAAGGTTTGGTGAAATACTGCTTAGCTTGTGGCCTGTGAGTGAGTGAGCTGTGTGTGATGCAGAGGACATCTGACCTTACCTGGAAGCTCCCCTTAGGTTTCTCCCTTCTCCGGTGGTACCTCAGTCCTAGCAAGTGCAGGCATCATGTGATAAACACTTGCTTGATGCTTCCTGGGAAGGTGTGTGTTGTACTTTGTGTGGTCACATGGCAAAGATTACTTAATGCAGTTGTTTTCCTATTGCTTAGTCCGGTGAACTGACTGGAAAGAGATGGATCTTGTTGACTGGGGGGTAATGTTGCAGTTCTTGGTTATGGCTGAATTGCAGTTTTTTTCTGAGCATAGGATTTCAGCCAAAGTTTTAAGACCTTCATTGCAACATCATATCTGGCAAAAGAAAATTGACTTCTACTTTGTTTACAAATAAAAATAAGCTGTTCAAGCTAAGGCTTTTTTAGTCTTTCATGCTATTACCTGTTATTCCTTTAGGTGAAACTCTCAGTTCATCCCTTAAGAAGGATCAACTGAAAATTTGGACCATATCAAGTCTTAGTAAGCAGATAATAAGCAAGTGACATACATAATTGGCTGATTTTTTTTTTTTTCAGAGTGTAATCTTCCAGCAAGGAGAGTTCATTATAAGTAGAGTTCGTATGGAGTAGGGATGTGAATATTGAAAGTCTGTATTTTTTCATGTGTTACTTTTATTAATGTGCTGTGGATAATAGAATATATAGATTACTGAAGTTAAAAAAAAATGTAAGTAGTAAATGTTAAGAACACAGCCTTGTAATTTATGTGTGCATTTGAGGTGTCTGGTTTGCAGTTTGAAAGTAACTGTCTGACATGAGTTCTGGAATAAGACATTTTTCCTAATTATGGATATAGTGGTGAACTAATTGTGTGTCCTGACCACTGGCCATTTTGCTTCTGATTTTTCTTAGAGACAGAGGACTATTATGATATTTATTTTCCAATGGAGGAAACTGGGAAGACTTGATCAATCTTTTTTTTTTTCTTTTTTTTTTTTTTTCCCCCAAAACAAGAATGACCGGTGGCTGCACTCTGTATATCATATGGCAGAGCTGTGCTTGTGGCAGAGAAGTAGGGAAGAGAATTGATATATTGTATTGTGGTTTAGGTTAAAGAATACAATAAGAATACGATTTAAATATATCTGAAAGGGAAAGACCATCATATTAATAATTTAAGATTAATAACATAAGAATTTGTAAAACCTGACTATTTTGTACTGTTTTGGGATGGGAACAATATTCTTGCAGGAAAATTCGAGCTTGGTGTATGGCTATATACTATTTTATTTTTATTGTTTCTTATGTACCATTTTGGACAACTATATCCAAAATACTTTTTTTTAACACCGCATGAAAAAAAGCTTTGCATAATGAATGCGCAGTTGCTTCCTAGAAGTAATGCCACAATGAAAAAATTATTTGTGTTCTTGGTCTCAGAATTGCATAGGTGGGAAAGGACCCCTGGAGGTCTAATCCAGCCTTCTCCTTAAATCTTGTCCTGTAAGGCCACTTGTCCAGTCAAGTTTTGAATGTCTCAGAGGATGAAGTTTCCACATTCTCTCTGGCAGTCTGTTAGGCGGTTCCTATGGGAAGGTCCTTTTTTATTTCCAACCTTAAAGTTATCTTAAACTCCTGTGAAGATTCATGTTTTCCACCCCCCAGTATATGTTTAGAAAATACCCCTTGATGTTGGAGGCTTGAGACCATAATGTCCTGATTCAGAGCTGGTGATGTTTTTTTTTGTTGGGAATTTTTGAAAAAGAGACTGGTAAATGGCTATTGAATGATTTTTGGTGCCTACTTTCCTCTTCCCCCTTGTTCCATGTGCTGTATTTATCCTCCTTCTGTCCATGCTCAAGCTTCACTTGCTGTGTCTGGCAAAGTCTTGCAAATAAAACTTCCTTATTTAAGCATTTACCTGTTAACTTAAGTGTCATTCATACACTAATCAAAATGATTCTTCTTGCAGTTTTCGTATTTAAGCAGTGATATTTTTATTCCTTCTCATAAGTATTATTTCTAGAAATCTACAGTTGATTTGAAACTATGGTAACCAGAAAGGAAAGCTGCACAAGTATCTCTCTTGGATCTGTGGTATAGGTCTGTTATTACTTGCCTAATAAACAATTGGCTAAAGAAAAGGTGAAACTGGCTTTTGCGTGTTGATTTACGAAATGTAGAAACGGTTTAAGATGGCAAATACATCAATAACAGTAGAAAATGTTTGGGTTTTCTTCCTCACTGAATTACTTTTTTTGTTTAATATTCTGTGTTTAAGCTGTTCTTGTTTTATTAAGTGTGCTTCCATTCAACTAGTTTTGATAAGCTGTATTTTCAGAACTGATATATATTAGTATCTGATTAATTTAAAAACTGTTGAACAATTAAAAAGTATTGCTGATGCAGTGACATGTATGCTGTATTACAACTCTGCTGTGAAACAAACCAGATTTTGTATACAGACAAGCTGTGGCCTGACAGTTGAAATATAATCAAAAAAATCAGCCTTTTGGAATTTTATTTCTCTTGCTGCATTGCATTGTCTCTGCTATACTGCTCAATTTCTATTCAGCAATGCAGCGGTTTTATGAAAGTTAGAGTATGATTGTACCTCAGAGCAGTAGTTGGTGCTAAGCAGAAATTTTCAAAGGTGGCAAGACACAGATTGTTTACGTCGATATTATATAAAAATGTCGAAAACATTTTTAGACAGTTTCAGTTCAATAGCATCAGATAGAAGAAAATATAGAAAGTCATCCTCTTCATATACAGTGGGTCACTCATTAAGATTCTTCCTAGTTACCCCCAAATGCAGTAACAATCTCTGCAAAATTGAATTCCCAAGGGTTTTCCTTTTTGTGCCAAGGGGCTGTAAACTATGCAAAGTGTACCTTGCATTCAAAACTGGTTAGAGAAGTTTTGTTTACAAGAGAGGATTTATGCATTCTTGCATAATCCTACAAATGGGCTTAGTCGTCTCCTATCTCCAGTGAAGGGAAGCATGGAAAAATTCTAATGGTTCTTTTGGATGCAAGATTGACTCAATGGTCCTGGTAGCTAGAGTATTTAAGAAACTTACTGAAGTTTTTCAGTTCCCTTACAATAACCACCATTTGTAAGTATATAAGGAATTAAGCATCCTAGGAGATGAAATGGGATTACTATGATGCAGGAAAACATAGCAAGAAAGATAGGAAAGGTAGAAACGTGTAAGAATATGGTGAGAATACTAGAGCCATTTCAAAAGTATCTTGTGTGTCCAGTTGTATAATCTTCTCTTTTTTATTCTGTTGTGGAATATGTTGGTATTGAGTTATTAGCTATGTACAGTATAAGTAACTGCTTTAATGTAGAAACCTAATCTTGGAATACATTGCCAGATGTTGAAGGTGCAAATGTTTATCTTGAATGTTTAATTTTTCAATTCCTAGCTATCAAACAGTAAAGGCTTTTTGAATGGGATTTGGAGGGAGAAATCAAACTGGCAGTCCATTGAAAATGTAGGTTTTCCTGTGAGGGTAGTTGTTGGAGAGGCTAGTTACTTCACTGATGTGAAAGAACAGAATTGGGCAGTTATGTAACTAAGTAATTTTTCAACATAACTTCACATGCAGAGTTTCCTCTCTCATTCATAGTGTTCTTCCTTCCATACTTGTTCACTTCAAGCTACTGAAGATGAGCCTTCCCATTCACAGGGCAGTTCCATGAGTAGGTGCTACTAGTAGGGTGGTTCTCTCTGTGTCCTGACCACATGTTCTGTTGTTAGCCTTGTGCCTGTGTTTTATGACCCCTTGAACCCTACAGGTGAACTGGTTTAAGGAGCTAAACTGTGAAGAAGAGTAGTTTTCTGTGGGTTAAATTCCTGTGGAGTCAAATGTGTGCTGCTTCTGCATGGAAGAGGATATGGGAGCTTCTGGCCAGTAAGAATACAGAAATACTCAGTATTTCAGAAGTTGAAGTGTTTTATCAGCTACCTGGTCCAACAGTAGTAACAATGTCTTCTGTAACTTAGAGCCAGGAAAAGAAAACTTTATTTCTGCTGTCATCTACTACTTTTCTACCTGGTCTTACTCATAAAAAGCGTTAGGGTGACGTGCCAATTCCAGAAGTAGTCCTCTAATCTCTGCAGTGATCTCCGTTTTATCTGTTTCCCCCCGCCCCCCCAAATGTTACAAAGTCTGTCATAGATCAATTAGAGCTCCACAAGGAAATTCAGGACTGCAGTTGATTTGCATTAATTTATGCAGGCAGGAAGAATATGTACATTTTTCTCTGGTTTCAGTCTACGTTCTGGTTAGAAGTTGTGCAGGTGTTACTGGGAATAAGATGGAAGGGGTAAGAGAAGATGATAAGAACAGTTACAGAAGATTTTTCTTTCAGCTTTGGCATGGTTAATCAGATGCTGTTGTAAAAACCCTGCTAGACCTCCTCCTTCAGCTGGATGCTTACCAGCCTGTTGTGGTTAGATCTTATTATGAGCCTTTGCACTCTTGAGTTTTCTGTGGTTTCTGGAAGCTGCAGTGCCAGTTCTATACATGAGGTCTGGCTTTGGCCTGTTTACAGAATATGGACCATGCTATGCAATGATCTTAAGTCCCATCCCTCCTAGCTTCGGAGGTTTTTGGGGCATGCTGAGGCTACAGGTCTTATCTCTGAGAGTACCTCATAATTAAATCAGGCATACCCTTTTTTAATCTCATAAAATACTAATATTGTCCTTCAGAGATACTGAGAAATGCCTGAACATGTCATGTGCCTCTCCTCTTTACCTCACTTTTGGCTCAAATCGGACCATTTTGTTTTTTTCCACTCTTGGAAGAAAGCTTGCGGAGTGTTTTTTGCAACATGGGATCGTAGCT
This sequence comes from Machaerirhynchus nigripectus, assembly GCA_013397975.1. Classification (NCBI taxonomy): domain Eukaryota; kingdom Metazoa; phylum Chordata; class Aves; order Passeriformes; family Dicruridae; genus Machaerirhynchus; species Machaerirhynchus nigripectus. The sequence continues at coordinate 444,390 of VZRQ01006958.1, forward strand.
AAGAAGATGGTGGCTTTGTTTAGGTGTCTGGGAAGAGCTTTACTTTTGAATGGTCAGAAACTATTACATTGTGATTCACTGTCTAATTCCTTGCCATTTTAGATTTTAAGTCTGGGAAAAGTAGTCTGCTCTAGGCAGAACTGTGATGTATTGAAAATAAGATTCTATATAAAATTAAACTGACAGCTACACTGTAGGCTGACTTTGCTTTGTGAAGTTGTAGTCTGGTCAGGAATACTAGGCAACAGGAAAGTCGTATTTACAAGATCTTTGGAGTTCTGTAGATCATTTTAGGTTGTACAGAGGATTATAGAGATGTGGGTTGTTCAGCATGCATTTATATAAGCTGTGTTGGAACAGGAGTTTCTTTTTTGGTGTTGGAATTTGTAGCAGGCAGTGGGCATCGGTTCTCCCCAGTTTTGCAGGTGCTCTTTAGAAGGACTGTTGTGAATATAGCTCCAATTGCCTGAGCTCTGTTTCTCCTTACTGCTGTTGAAATGTTTCTGTGGGACTTCCCTGCTTGGAAGCATGCCAGAATGAGTGTGTGGGAAGACTTAATACTTGCTACTTACATAGCATTTTGTATGTTCAAACTCTTCTGCAAATATTAACTAATCTTTATTTAACATTTGAGCCTAATTTCTGTCAGCATAAATCAGTAACAGGCAGTTATGACCTCTACTTTTTTGATGTCAAAAGAACAAAATGCTGTAACTAGAATAGTAAGAATAATCTTTATCATCTCATTAACATACCATTTTTCATCACTACCTTTCTGGTTTCATGTGGTGTAAAAAAAAGTTACAAATGGAGTGCAGTGCTACTCTTCAGGAGGTCTCTGCATTCTAGGATGCTGACTGTGGGAAGGAATCGCATTGTGTACATTTTGTGTGTGGTATTTCAAGCTTTTCTGTGTTGTTTTTTGTTTCTGCAATATTAAGGTTTCTTTCTTTCCAGTCTGGGGAGCTGTAGCATATTCATAACAAGTAATGCTGTGAGAATAATGTTCATTCTGAGCTTGCTGCTTAAGAACTGTCGTGCATCTTAAAATGTATAGTTAGGTTGAAAATTGCTGTAAAAGTTACTAAGGTTTCCCCTACTTGTGTTTTGGCATTATAAATGCCAGTTTTCAGTAAACTGATATTTATTAAATAGAACTGCTATGACAAATTCATTAAGCTGTGTTTTAATTACTGTAAGGTTCTCGCAGCACCGAAACTAAAGCAGCTGTGAATGTTTTTATTAGGGTCCCATATTTTACTTTGAAAATCACTATTATATTGGTTTTTGTTGATGCTGTTGATCAGCTCTAAATGACTAGTGTGTTGTATGGAAGTATTTTGCTGCAGCAGTGTAAAAAATCAACATATGGATTTCAAACAGATTTATAATTAATAAAAATGTCCCTTTTGAGTGGCAGATTTTGCAGATAGTTTGTTTTGGATTCTATTAGCCAGATTTTCTACAGCTTCTTTTTATTTTGAAGAGATAATAAAATAGTTTTCTTAATGTAATTTACAGCTGTAATTTGCATGAAGTTACAAATATGTGTCTTTGCAATTTGGATTGGATATGTTTTCATGTTAAGCATCCTTTTAAAGTGTGGCTTCAGTTCCGGCTTAAGTATCAAGATTTTGTCATTCCAGCTTTTGCTTTGGGAGTTAAAACATGAAAGAGGTGAATTGCATGCTGGAAACAGCATGGATTAATAGGAAGAAGTATTGAGGTCAAGGTCCTTAGTATAGGTGTGGTTGTGTGCTAAAGGAGCTCATTTTCTGCACCAGGACTGGCCTGGACACTCTTCTGTGGCTTTGGGTTCCATATTGGAGACGCTTACCGAACGCTAAGGGAAATGAAAGGGTGGATTGGGTTTGTTGGCCTTAAAGTTGTAACAGAGAATTCAAAGAGAAATTCCCTAAATCAATGTAAATTTTTTTAAAATTTGTTTTCATTCATAATAGCATCATTTGTAGAAGCTACACAGATCAATGAAGAAAATAATTAGAAATAGAACTAGTTCTCATTACATACTCTTGGAGTATTGAACTACTCAGTGGTGAGTGCTGGGTTGGAATAAAGCTAGTCCTGCTTTTGCATGGAGGAATGGTAGATTCTAATCACATCTGATGTGTTACAGTAACTTTGTAATAGTAATGGATTAGAGAACCTAGATGAGACCACTCTATGTTGTACTTGGTGAAGTGAGCTAGTGGTTCATTTTTCTGCAAGAAATTTAACATTTTTCTGCAAGAAATTTAACATTTTTCAACTTCTGTCACATCTCTGCTGCTTTCATTGCCATTTTATATAGGCCTTAGGCAAAGGTGATCAACTGTTGGCTTGTCAGAACATTGAATTTATTCAGACAGCACAAACCAGAGTGAGTTAAGAATTTTCATTACTATGGGAAAAACAGCATGTGGGGCCAGGCTTTTCTGTTTCATAGCTGGCTAGGTAACACTCGGTACAGGCACTTGGGTGTTGTACTAAATATTCCTCATAGTGCCATAGCAAGAGAGGGTAGGCTGGATTTGGAGCAGTGTATGGCAAATTCTAAAGCAGTTGTAGCTACCACAACAGTACAGACATCCCTGTTTGCTTTTGACGGAATTGGACAGTTGATCATGGCTGCCTTAGTGTCTCACTGATTTTCAAAAGAGCTGATTTGCACCAGCCACAGGACTCTTTTGTTGAGCCAGCTCAGCTTATTAAACTGTTGGAAAGCTAATTTATTTGAAAAGAAATTAATAGATTGTTGCTCAACAAATGAGTATGACAAGTGCCCTTGACTATGAAGTATGGCCAGAAGTAAATGCAAGAAGGGGGCAGTGGGGCTGCTCTTTCTCCAGTAGCAACTCATCTATTTTATTATCAAACTAGTATGCTTATTTTTTGTAGTTTCATTCATTATTTAGCAAAAAAGAGGATAATTAATGCAATCTCTTGAAAAATTGGTATAAATGTCCTTTGAGTTGATAAGTGAAAGGAATAACAATAAAATTTGAAATTACTAGAATTTGGCCAAGTTGTTGCTATTGAACAACTTCCTTTTCTACAGGTAAATGACAATTTCAGAAGGTGTAGAAAAGGCAAAGATTGTGAAATAGGGAACTAGGTGGAAATGGTGGAAGTGCTTAAGTTGTAGAATGCATTTTGTATAATGTCTAATGTGTTTTATATTCTAAGTATTCAATAACAGTGGTGTAAAACCTTTTAATTGCTGGAGGGCATTATGGTTTAAAATGTATATTCAATTTTTAGATTTGGTAGTTTCTGTTAAAAATATTTAACAATGACATTTAGAGCTGAAGGTTTGTTTTGCAGGTCAGGCATTGGACTTGTGTACCACAATATTATAGAGCATAGTCAAGAGTCTTAGAAACATGGGATATCAGTGTTACTTCTATTTAAGTGGTTTTTTGAAACCACTAATCTTGGAATATATTATACTCCACATGAAATGGAGGAGGATTCTTCACGTGTTTTGGGGAATCTGTAAATGGCTGAATTAATCAGTTAGATAGCAAACAGTATAAGCTGCATATTGCTGTAAAATCACTGCTATTTTGGGCATCATACAAAACCTTAATTATTGCAATTGTCACATTCTGAAACAGTATCTTGTAGCGAATCAGAAGTTTTTTTCTTCTGTGGTAATAATCAACAAGCAAAAAAAGTTACTTGAAAAATATATTTCACCAGTGTTGTTACTAGATCCTCAAATCTTGAAAAAGTGATGCTAAGGAATAAAGAATGTCTTTCTATGGATGTACATGGAGTGAGTTCAAAAGAAGAGGAAAATAGTTTGTTTACATTAAGAGAAATATAAATTGCTGAGAAATAGAGTTGTCAAAAGTGATAAGAAAACACTGGTTTAGACTATTTTAATGATATAGTATAATGATAGATCAGCATTGAAGAAAATGCAAACTCATGGCAGTAAGGAGTGTCTTTAAGGAAAATGTAGTCGGGTATATACTACAGTATTTTGGTTTGTTATAGTCTGTATTGGTTTTACTGGACAAATAAGATGTTTACTTCTGGGCATACTTAGTTCTGCTGTATAAATTAAGGTGTTTATTCTAAAAATGCTATTATATTTTAGTTCTTTGGTGTCTTGAAGCTGTGTGTTCTGTACCTGTTCTCCTTCTTCATCTGCATTCTTGACAACCTGCCTTTCTCCCAGAGCACAAAATTCAGCTGGTGCTAGGTAAAGGAAAGGCTTCCATTGTCTGTAATAATGCTTTTAGTATTGCTTCAGATTGTTTTTTAAATTACAAAATAATTAACTATCACATTTTGTGCCCATCTCTTGTGCATAAGGCGTGGCAGCACTCTTAAGTGTCAATGAATCAAAAATGCCACACCCACATGTTAGGAGGATGCTGACTTATTCTTCCTGTTTGTAAAGTCAGCCTGTAATCAAGCAGGTTTAATGATGGATCACATATCTTCTGTCCAGGACAGATCTGGTTAATGCAAAATTACCAGAAATGTAGTTGTGGGCCTCAGTCTAAGGGACATCAAGGTTCTGTGAATGTGTGATCTGGTACTACTTTGTTCAAGTATAAACACTTGTGGTATCACTGTCAAAGGACTCCTGATGGGTGTGCTTTTGTGTCTTGTTGGCACAGAAGGCAGATGTTCATGCAGAAACCTGGAAGATGGTGTGATTTAAGTGTCATGCTGCAATTTTTGATTGTCTTGTACATTAGTCTGTGTTTAGAATCTTGGCTTAATTTTGGAATGAGATGGTTTTTTGTTCTGAAAGTGCCATGCAGTAGCTTGGAACAGACTGGGTTATTGTTCCCCCTGAGTGTTGTTGCTTGTGGACTGTGTATGTTGACAGTATAGGTGGGCATACCTGTTGGGTGCATTATCTACTTGTATTGCTTCATGGGGTACAAAACGAAATTCATAGGTTATATTATTGTGGAACTTCCTAATAACTGTGAAGTATTACTAGAAAACTAAACTTCTCTTCATTGCGAGCTTAATTAAAATAAGGGCAAAAGATACTGCAGAAAAGCCAGTAGTACTAATTTTACTTAATACATACTAAATTATATCGTAGGTAAATACTGCCCATTTGATAATGACAGAATATTAATCTTCTGATAATAATTTGGTAGCAGTTACTTTCCTGAAGTAATCATTTAACCATGCCATTTTCATTTTTTTCCTCCTGCTCTCTCATTCCTGCCCCCAGATATTTAGATTTATGATTAGCATCTGTCATTTAGCAATGTTAACTCCTCTGTCTTCTGGAATTCTCTGCAAGACTCGGTAGTGCTGCCCTATTTAATTGCATTAAAAAAAAAATTCTTGCTCTCACATTCGCTAATTCATTTTGTGAGGTAGATGGTCTTTAAAGTAACACGTAGGAAGAGGGGAGTTGTCAGTAATGGAGATGTAGGCTAATGGGTCCACATCAACTGCTACCACTGGCAAGGCATAAGAAACTCCACCAGGACCTTTTAAAACAATCTGCTAAACCAGAGAAAGTGTAAGGGGCACCCTGGGGTTTTAGGGACCTGTTCATTGCTATGGAAGTAGACTTGATCACCTAGTACCAGTTAGAAGAAAAGGCTGGAAAGGGAGAAATAAAATATTTTCCCTGATTTTGTCACTCTCAATTCTTTAGCTAGATGTGCAGTTTCCTGTGCAGTATCACAAAGGCTTTTTAAAATTATTTTTTTAAAAATACATTTTTAGGCTTCTATAGATATGCCTGCCTGTAAGATTGTGAAGGCCCACAATCTGCTTAGTCATAAATTCAAGTTCATAAAGCAGTCCTTGAACTTAAATTTCATTTTGTTATTGTATGTATTGATGGAGAGGATAAAAAGCAAACACTTTTTCACTATCTCAGTAAAGGTTTTCACATTAGATCAGTCAGCTTTAATTGAAATTATTCATTACTTTGCATTGAGAAGTACACGGTTGTACTCTTGAATAAATGTTTCTAAGGAATTTTCTGGTCATAACATTGTCCTTTTTTATTTTTTTTAAGTGCATACTGCTTCTAATCTAACTTGGGCATGTAATAATGTGTACTACATAAACTGGGCTATGAAAACCCAAGCTTAGAAAAGTGATTGTTGAAGGCCACAAATAAACAGGCAAGCAGGTGGTTGCTGAGCTCTCGAGGGAAGTGGGATTTGTTAGGGTTAAGTCAGATGGGCACTGTAGCTCTTGGAAAATTAAGGGAAGAATTTACAAGGAAGGTGTGAGCTTTGGTGGTCTTGCTCTTTGCTTTAAATGGTTTTAGTGATGGAAGCTTGAAACTGAGGGGAGGTATAACATTTGAGTTGTTTAACTTTGAAGTAGCCACAAACACCTCAGTAGATTGACTGTAGTGGATGGTCATCCAGCTGCTTATGCTTTGGCCAACCATGTTTAACTTTGTACAATGTACCTTGCTTAAAGGTCTGTTGTGAAACTCACATCCTGCTAAAAAATCCTCTAATTTCTAGTCAGTAGCATTTATACTGCACTAGTGTCCAGTTGTGGAGGAAAAAAAATTGCATGCATTGGGTGCTTAATATTTTTTCACATAACTAAATAAAGTGTGTGAGATTCAAGAGGTAGCCACTAGAAGATTCCACAGTATTTTTCACAGCTTTGTGGCTTAAATTTAAAAAAAAAATTTTTTTTCTTGTCTTACAGCTTTGAATGAGAAGACTTTACTCAATCTTTTGGCTTTTTCAGGGAGCAATACTAGATTGCCTTGTCTGAAGGGTAACTTAGGTTTTTAGTCCTGTTTTAAGGACTAAGCTTATATAGTTAAAAGGCTGCCTTTTTAAAAAATAAGTGATGGTTACCTATTTGCAGATATTTATGGGGGACAATATTTTTTAATTTATACACATTTTCCAAATGGATTTCACCAAACATTGTTCTCTTTGTGGCATTAGAACCACTGATGAATCAGCTGATGAGTTACTGCCTGGGTTTGTACTTTGACTGCCCATACTTGACGTGTTTGTATGATTTTTAGTTTGGGAATTGCAGAAGCCTTCCAGGAGTTCATAGCAGTTGTCACAGGCTAAAGTGAGACTTAAAATTTTTGTGAAAATGCTTGGTTCTTGATTTTCTTTTGATCAGTAAGGGATCATAAAGGAGCCTGTGCTATAAGGATGGATAGATAGGGATGCAAGTGGGAGTGCTGGCTATATGCTAATATTCAAGAAGGTTTTGAAGAACTAGCTATCATCTGTTAGAATGTCTTTTCTTGCTCCCCACATGAAAATACAGTCAGCACTGAAGCAGCCATAGCAAAAAAATTGTCTACTGTAAAATGGCTGAGGGAAGATTAGGAAGAGGAATAGTTTTTATTCCAGGTTTACAGTTTCTTTGGGCTTTTTGTGTTCGTTTTTGTTTCTGGTTTCAAACTGTTTGATTGCAACACAGATAACCTGTGTCTGGTGTCACTTTCAAGAGTTTCTGGAAGGTTTGTTCCACATGACTGGAAGTAATTAAATTATAATTTTATCAATTTTTCTTAGAATGCTACTCTTCATGAGTGATTTTGTCTGTATTAAAAATACTCAAATATCAGTATTTCCTGTGAAAGAGGAGAGTTTTGCCAATTGTGGCTCAACAAAGGTTTTTAGTATCAAGTTCTCTTCACTCATGACAAAATGCACTTGTATCCCTCCTTTCAAGTGACTGAGGGGACTAGAATACTGCAGGAGTGCTGGCTTGATATTTGTGGCTTTGAACTGAAAAGGGTAATTGAGTCAGGTGGTCATTCACTTTCTGTGCTCCCTCTGGCAGTGGCGGGGGGATTGCTACCTGTGTGTGCCCCGGTGTTATTGATGCTGCTTCAATCAACCACAAGCAGTTTCAAGAGAACATCTTGAAGACATATTGTTTCCTTGGGGATTTATTGCATTTGCAACATCACACCTCTGATCCTGCTGCGTACAGAATATGATTATCAGCCCCTGAGGCTGAATATTTAAACATGGTCACTACATAGTGTTTCACTTCTCATCTCTGATTTTTTATTTTCATCATTAAAGGTCTCTCTCCAGTCTATTTAATTTTTGTGGACTTCTTTCATGTGATGTTTTTCCTGTCCTCATTGTTCCAGTATGAGTTCTGTCTACTTCTTGGTCTTGCTGACAGAAATGTTGATTGTTACAAAATAATTTCTACACAAAATGTGTTTTCTTCATTTTCTTGAGGAAGATAAATGTTCTGTCTTTTTTCCTAGTCATCAGTCAATCTGTAGGTGCTTTATATTGTTTCTATATTGTTTCTCCGTTAGCCCTGTGTGCTCCAAAAAACAAACAAAGAAAGTTTAGGTTTTGCAGTCATGTTGCCTAGATAAAAACTGCTGACAAGTAGTATGTCATTGCACATTAGAGACTGTGTTATATGGAAAACATCAAATGGTATTTTGACCTGGACAATTTAAAATTTTTTTGTTTGGTTGGTTTTGTTTGTTCTAGCACACACCCATATGGTCATACTTAGTTTACATTACAATACTGTGCAGGAGATGCTCATTTTAACCCATGTAATTTATTAGTAAATAATAAATAAGATTTATTTAGTCTGTTGTTTTAATGTAGATTTTGGGAATTTTAAGTATTAGAACTTGTATTTGATCTTTTAGATTCAGGATGGGGAAATGTCATACTGCTTGAGCCCTGATGTGTTAATTGGTGAGAGATGTGGTTTAAATAGGCAGCTAGGGCACTTCTTTGTCTTCTCTCCCCTGCAAATATTAGCTGCCATTGTGAACAAGAACATTGTTGTGTTAAAGAGGAAACATTTAATAGCATAATTTTATGCTAATGCTTGAGCCTTGTAAATATTGCAGTCCAGCAAATACTTGGAGATTTCTTGAGCTGGAAATTGCTGCATGTGTTGCTCCAAGGTTGTGCCTTGTATATAAAGTGAAGTGCTTGATGATGTAAAGTGAATTGCTTGATGAGCGCTTCGTTTTCTTCAGAGTTACTGAAGGATGTGAAAATATTTTGGTATGTGCTTCTGGAAATAGTGTTGGACAATTGTCTTTTTTTCTGCAAAGTGGTGTTTTTCCTTCTATTTAAATTAAGGGTATTGATTCTTGGGGAAGTCTGGTTGTTGCTAATGTTAAAATTCTCAGTTTATGCTATACAGTGCTTAACATATCAATTGAAATAGCTTTAATCCTCTCCGTTAAATATTCTTTTAGGGGGCTTGAAGGGACTGTGATTGCCGTTCTAAAATGTGTATACTCAGGTTGGGCTGTCCTGCAGAATTAAATACAGAAATATTGTAATATAAAGAATGATTAAACCTTCCTTGCTGCAGAATGTATCTTGGTAGTCTGTAATCATCATACAATTATTTTGCTTAGAGGGAAAAGTTGTGTATTTGTATATGGTACAGAGAAACTTGAGGACGTTATGGTAGGCCTAAAAGGGTAAGGTATCCTTTGTGGATTGGAATTCGTTGTAGTCATAAAATGCCAGAATTATTTCCTTAATTATGTCCTAGGTGTTAAGAGTTTTATGCATTTGGTTGCGAGAAAGCTGTGTGAACAACAATTTTGATGGAGTACTATTTTTATGTATCACTACAAGGGTGAAAAGGCTTATTTAGAGCTTGTCACTGGTGGTATGTTTACTGTGTGTAAATTCAGTACGAATATTTGATATCTAAATTTTAACACTTGCTATGCTTTCTTATTTTTATTAATATATTTGGATGTTCATTGGAGTTAATTGCCTTGGAGACCTATGCGGAGTTCTGTAAATTGAGTGATATCTGTGGGTCTTGCGAAAGCTTTTTTTCATTTCTCAGATGGTGTTTGTGCGCTGTGATTTTCTTCTGCTGTTGAACAGCTGTGACTTCGCCATTCTTCTGCATTAGTCTTTCAACTACTCCAGCTGTGGCCTTAGACCTTTCTTTACCATGTAAGTTAAGTTTAGGAGGAGCTAATTACTCCTTGTTCGGGGCCATCATCCGTCTTCTCTGACCTTTTTTAAAGGTTCGGTGCTGCTGTCTGGCTCCCTCTCTGCTGGGCAGCTACCTTTGTTCCTCCCTGCAGCTAAGACTTGCACAAGAGGAATTTTACTACTTTGTGGCCTAGCAAGTCTATCTTGTTATGATCAGCTGCAAGAAGTGCTTACATACCTTTCTGGTTGTTTTTTTCTTCTGCCTTGTTTTCTTAGTGTACTCTGTATTATACCAAGATCTGCAGTTCTAGGATAGTTCTTGCACTTAGCATATGAAGTCTTAAGTTGATTCACATAGTAATAAAATTTATGTTCTGTAATTAATTTTTTTGGCAGGCATCTGTTTCACAGTAATGAATTGGTAGCAGTTCCTAAAATGTCTGTTGACTGTCTAGAGAATTGTAGGAAAGCTGGCATTTAAAATGTTTCTCATAACTGAAAGAAGTGGGCAGCTTTATCTTAACCCATCTTTTCTCAGAAAAACTTCAAAAAATTCCAACTGAAATCTATCTAAATTTCAAAAAACCAGTACATTATTTTTCTCTTGATCTCTGAATTTAAAGGATGGTTACTTTCCCTGAATCTGAAAAACACCCAGAAATGAAAAATCATATGCTAAGGATAGAGATGGTAGTTGTGTTTCTTAAAAAAAAACGCACAAAAAATCCCAAACCCAAAATCTGCTGAAGAAAAGTCCAGTTTGACATTGTGTTATCTATTATCACTATTGTCTCCAACACTTAACAGCAGTTGAAAACTGTGGCTCTGATTGTAGGTTCTTTTTGGGTTGCTTGCAAGACTAAATTTGTAGCATTTAATGATCTAGGATTTTCATACCCTAGGGCGAGATTATAGTAAGTGGAGGTCAAGCTGAACAACCGCCAGACCTGATTTACACTCGGATAAAAATGTTCTTGTCTAACAATTAGATTGAATGTTATTACTGCTCCTTAACTTGTGCTGAAAATTGTTTTATATTGTTTCAAGACCAAGGCAGTCAGATGCCAAGAAAGCGTTCTCTGACCGGAATATTAGTCTTGCCTTTTGAGTCTATGGAATTGCAGAGGATCCTGGTATATGTATCAATGGCCCCTGGCATGTGTACTGTGGGAGATAGGAGACTTACTCTAAACAGAATATGATTTTAATACATAAACTCTTCTTAATGTGATGTCCATGTGAAAGCAACAGTCAAAAATGCTGAAATAGGGAGAAGAAGAAAAATCTTGGAAAGACATAACTTTTGATTATTGACATTTGAGTCTTCCCAGACATACCTGCTAAGTGTGTTTCAGTAAGGTTTGTATAGTTACTTTTCCAGATCAGTTGATTGACTAATAACCAATGGTTGACACTTGTGTAATAAATAGATCATGACCAAAACAATGAGAGTTTATCAATATATAGTAGGTGAGCAATGAAACTGTACTCTGAAACACTGAAAGTGATTACATTTAGTTAATGTGGGCAAACTAAAGGAAAGATGGTAAATATATTTCAGTCGGAGCATTGTGTTATTTTAACTAAACATTATGTGTAGCTATTTTGTCAGGTGATATTAACTTCCAGTGGCATGCCTGTATAGGAATGGCTTTTGTGTTGAAACAAGATATTATACTTGTAATCCCGATTAGTGGTACAACAGCATGAGAATTCTGTACTGCTGATTTATTGCCAGAGCAATTCTAAACAGTAAGTGACTTTTTGAGTAAGAACACAAAGTTGGCAGTTTGCATTAGTAATGTAAAGAGATTACTATAATTTAATAGCAGAACAAGCTCATTGTTCATCAGTGTTCTTTTGAAATTGGTGCCTGGGGCATTAAAATGATGACTTGAAAAAATTTGCTACTTGATGATACTTAAGCATACTAGGTTATTTTTTGTATAAAGGTATTTAAACATGCATGAATCCTAATCCAGTTACCTAATTTCAAGTCTCTTCCCTTTTCCCATAGTGTATAGCCAACCCTGTGATGACAAACTGCATGTAATTAAATTTTTTTTTTTTGGTAAGCAAATCGTGGTTTCAGGAGCTGTGAACTTGGTGTAAGTAGTAAATGATTTTGCAGAATCTTACCTGGTTAAAAAGTTTTATTTGCTATTAGGTGTTATGATTTGATGTAACAATCCTGAGTGGTGATCACAGGTTTCTGGTAAAAGTAATTGGAGAACAAAATCTATTGGACATAAGTAAGAGAAGAGTCTGCTGAGTTCAACACAGGAGTAATAAATAATTATGTGATCGACGGCTAACTAATTAACTCAAAGAAACACTGCTCTTGAGTAGGTTTCTAGGAGAACTGGATAACTTAATATGGGGGATTCAACAAGATTGAAATTCTATTTCAGAAAATTAAATATGTGTTTAGAGAAAGTGTGTTGACTTATTTCAGCATCGCATCAGGGCACAACATAAAATGGAGTAGAAAGATCAAAGCAATCTGAAAGAGGTATTGCCTATTTTAAATAATCCCTCTTCTGTCCAACTATTAGAAATACTTGGAATTTTTATTTACTGAGGAATGTCAGAGAAACTAAAGGAGGATTGAAAAACTCTACGTGTTAACAGTATGTTGTGTTCTCTATTGCTGAGTTACCTGTTTCTGATTTGAGTGTGGGGAGGTGAGGGGCAGGTATTTGGTACAAAAGAGAGAAACCTATGCTAGGAGTAAGAATGCAGATAATTGCAAAGCTACAGCAATTGTTGGGGAAGACTTGGTGACAGGTACAGCACTTGCATGCTGGCAATTCTTATTTTAATAATTAGAGGTAATTGCAAACTGATAATGCAAATATTATCATGAACTGGATGAAACTGAAATGAATTGAAAACCACAAGAAGATGACACAGTTCAGGTAACAAATTAAAAGCTGAAACTATGGTTAATAAAGTATTTTTCCACTAAATTGTTGGACAACTATAGATTGTTAGTTGTCCTCTGTGACTTTCTCTGTGGCAGTTGACTTTTCCATCCCTCTGTCAGAGGTTACCTCCCGTGCCACAAAAGTCAGCAAGTTGGGATTTGTCAGCTCTTCAGTCTTCTCTGTTTGCAAGTTCAGAATATTATCTTTAATTGTCAATGCAGATGCATTGCCATTAATGGGTCTGACTGTATGCTTTTTGTTGTTTTTTTTTTTCCCCTTCTCCAGTGGAATGATAATTATCAATCTAGTAAAGTTCCCCCCCCCCAAGCTCCCCCCCAATAGCATCCTCTTAGAAGTCCTAGGAAAGGGTTGGTCAGCAGTAACTGTATCTGAATTTGCCACACAAAATCATGAGTATTAAACTGCTGTACTAGGTAAGCTGTAGCTGATGCAAATTCAGTCAACATTGCAATGTAACCTTATTTTATCTTTTGTACATACTTACCAAATAACTTTTAGCAGGCAGAAATGGTTTTTGGTATGCCTTATAGTGAAGGAGCAAGTAAACTGTGATGGCTAAAAAAGGATGTTCTTTTTGTGTGTGACATTGGGTAAAAACAATAGCTGGATTTCTTTCCTTATACCCAAGATGGTATTTTTGTCTCAGCTGGAAGGAAGAAAAAAGAAAGCAGTATTTAGTATGCAAGTCTTGTTCCACGTCCTGGAGGTGAGGGGATTGGTCCCTCTAGGTGCTGGGAAAATGCTGCAGGTTTCATGCACTTCCAAGAGCATGGGGCACTTGTGAATTTAGCTCACCGGTGCTATAGGGTACACCCTGTTCCAGAATGCCTCTGTTGGAGTGGGGGAAGGGGGAGGAATCATGCACATGTAGCTTGTTTAAGAGACATCTGGCACTACTGCTCCTTTTTTTTTTT